>JAHZNH010000475.1:0-15104 GCA_027744355.1 Tyrannoseira gladiata
CAACAATCCCTTGATGAGCATAAGCGAAGTAAAGGCCACAAGAAGCGAGTGAAGGACACCCTAGAAACTCCATACACTATTGAGGAGTCGTTGAGAGCTGCTGGACAAGGAAGCTACATTCCACCAATCAAGAAAGCCAAGGAAGTTATGGAAGTTGAGCCGGAATCCGCATAGTTTAATTAATCACGACACGACGCTTGACGAGCCAATCGGAAAATTAATTTCTATATTATATCCGAAGAGCTTCATCAAATTAGTTATATAGTTGTAGGTATGTATGTTTTGCATTTTAAAACAGTATAATTTTATAAATTAGAAAAGGAAAGTAGAAAAAGTAATTATTTTAATTTTAAACATTTTCTTGCCTCGTAGGAAAACATGTTTTTGAGAAAATGTCTGACCAGATGTAGTTTACAGAAATCCTTGAAATGTTCACCCCCAACTTCAGTCCTTCAGCACTACCACCCGTTTCACTCGAAATCCTATGAGATTAGTAGTCATTCTAGCTTCTTTCCCCGTCGTAATCAAATTCAATGTTTGAGTCGCGGGTTAGTGTATTTAATAAGACATTTATTTAATCAATCTCATCTTTAGTTGACGTTTTTGATATAAAATGGTTTAATGGCATGTTTCAATTTTCTTACAGGTTGAAGACTTTCCAGTCCATCAACTACCGCTTCTACTCTACTCAAAATCTTTTCCGTTTGACTGAGACTAGTTGCTCTCAGTTGCAACCTTACCTGGACATAGACAATGTTGTAAGAAACCAAGATCTCCTGCAGGAATCTATCAACAAACGAAAGCTTTCGCGACGAGAGGTTCATGAAATCAAAGAACTGTTGACAAAGGCACAGGAATTCAAGGCGAGAAAGGAACTTGCTCTGAAGCTTCGACAAGAAAATACATTGAAGGTGCAGGAACTCCTCAAAAGAGATTTGAACAGGGACGAGCAAAGTGAAGAGATAAAATCACTAAGGGAGAAAGGTAAACAACTACGCGAGGAGGCCAGGAACGCCGAAAATAAATTCAACGAGGTAAACGATGAACTTGTGGATTTTATCTTGTCGCTTCCAAATGTGGTCAGTAAGGATACACCAGAAGCAGAGGCTTTCTTAGTGAAAGAAACTATTCCAGAAAAAAGTAAATGGGAGGAACCGGAGTATACTGCGATCGAAACTAGTTGTGGTCCTGGACTGCTGGCAGAGTTTCCAGTCGGCAACTCCGCTTGGCTGGACATTGACCTCAGAGGGAAAGCACAAGCTCATCTTCTGAAAGGGGGATATGTGGAGACTGGGAACGCAGAGTATGTTAAGCGTATAGTTCTGCATGGAGCAGGAATAGACCATGGCCAGTTTCTGCGCATTCGAGAGGTAAAAGTTCACTCGATCTGTTGAGTTTAATGCGTATATTTATTCTAGACATTCAAGCTGATGAATGAATGAATCTCTTATTTAGCCAAATGTGAAAAAAGGAGTTGAACACACTACCTACCTGGCTGGAGGAGCGTCGTTACCCTCATTTTTAGCTTTGTTTGCTCAATCTGTAATTGAAGATCCAAACATTTTGCCTTTGAGATATTTTGTGATCGGAAGGTCATATCAGTCGCAGAAATCCAGTGAGTTATAACCATCATAGCGATAATTCGTTAGAGTAATCATCTACTGTTTGGCTCGTGTTTGCTTCGTTGTCACATTGTTGATCATTAATTTTGTTCATATTGTAGAACCTGGAATATACCAGAGCCACGTGGTCCAAGCATTTGTTGCATGCAGAAACGAAGAGGAAATGGAGCAAGAAATCAACCGTTTACAATCCCTCATGGAGTCTTTTTACTCTGACGTCATTGGTTTCCCCTTTCAAACTCAAATCGTCCCCGCTCATCGTCTTCAAATGTACGAGAAGAAAAAACTGGCGTTCGTCATGAAAGCAACTGACAAATCCCCTAGCAAAATGATTGGTACCATATCCTCCGTGGGGGATTACATTAGCAAAAGACTGCTTTGCTGTTATTTCGACGAGAAGAAGAAAGCCCAGTTCCTGCATCTAGTTAGTGCCAAGTTCTTTGATATCACTCATTTTCTAAGAAACCCCAACCCCAAAGTAGTTTCCCACACCGACGTGCTTGCACGGGCAAAACCAAAACCTGGAGTGTTAACCTTTGCTCATGGTGAAAAAGATGGAAAGGAAGAACTACCTAAGTGAACGATTCGGTCAATTATCTTGTGTTTGCCCGTCTTCTCCAGTATTCGAAGGAAATATTTTTGCATTTTAATGCCTCATTTTTTTGTTATTATCCTAACACCATCCAAATTGTCAAGTTTGAGAAAAACTAAAGTAAAACCTTGCTAGTGAATTTAAAATGTCTGCCAATTTTTTTTTTTAGAAAATCATTCATTCATGCGCCATTTAATAGTCCCGATAGTCAACTGTTCATGTAGACCATGTCGGGTCATATTTCGGAGTTTCAATTCCTTTTGTCAGAACTTGTGAAAGTACTTGTCTTCATAATGTCCAATACTTAACATTCTCAACAACATCCATGGTTCAAGGTTGGTACGATCCAACGAGATCAATTTTATGTTTGGCAATTCAATTGATCCAGCGTTGACATTACATTGATAGAAACACCAGGACACACACCAGGAGCAAAAAAATTAAAATCTTTAAGAAAGGGGCTGTAGTTGCAAATTCTTAGAAAAAGCTGCCTGCTAGATGTCATGTAAAATGTCACAGCTAACTAAGTAAAGGACACCTATTTATTCACTAAAGTAGTAAAATACTATTCAAACTCTAATTATTGTTTCTTTTGTCTTTGCCTTCGCCATCCAATCCAATGAATTCGCCTTTTCATCTTCATTAAAAGGCTTTTCATAACTTTTACTTAAAATCATTTCTTTGTTCAGCATATAATTTGTAGAAATGAAGACTAATTAATGTGTGTGGGTGTACGCCCTCTGCAGGTTGTTGTGCGTTCAGGGCGGAACGCACATCCTCGTATGACGAATCTTCGCAAATTCCTTTAATGTGTCAATTATTCAGCAGGATTATTTTGCAAAATTAAAACCAAGACTTTGTTTCATTTTTCTGCTATAAGTTAGTGTACATTATTATTACGGTCAACAATGACCATAGAAAATGACGAGCAAGCAAACATTCCTGCTTTCCTTCTCTTCTCCTCTTCCGAAACAAAAAGTAATACGATTATATTAAAAAATCATCGCGTGTGACTTTAAAATACAATGTCAAAAAATTGATGTGCAAAGGTTCAAGTATGGTCTTCATTTCAAATCGCTTAGTCTAAATGCCTGTGTAATTTCTTGTCGAGATTCTTATCTTTTTTATTTACAAGAAGACTCTGCAACATTGAAAATAATCAGAGCGAAAAAAAGTGAATATTTTTATGGTATCATGGCCTGAACCTCCCCACTCGGTGCAATTTCAAATTATGAACCATATTGGACCAAACTTAATGCTAATGATAAGAGACAGCCTTAGGCCAAGTATTATTGGATGTAGGGAGATGGGTGGTCACTTTTATCTTATGAAATAACCCGTGATGGTTGGATGATCATGATAACGAAGAAAACACCGAATTTCGAGCTCAATTTTCATGAACATAGGTAAGTATATGAATCTTGACTTGAATTGGAAAAGAGTTTATGATACAAATAGCGCAAAAATATGAAGGCGCTGAAGAGGTTGAATTTTCTTTATTATAGTCGGACTTAATTGTTTAAACCTAAATTAACCTAAGTCACCTTTTCTTAAATTGAGGGGTTATACTTAAATTCTAACGAAAATTTATAATTTTCTAAATATTTAGTGATACCGCTATGCAATTTTTTAAAAATATGATGGATAGTGTGTATAAATTATTTTGTTAGATTCATAAATGAAAAAATTGGCAGGTGTTTGTTTGTTCTTCTCGCTACTGAAACGGAAGACAGCTATAATCAACGGGCGGATGCAACGGATTCTTGCAAACTAGAAAACTTTTACTTCGAAGGGTCTACGTTTTTTATCTACTACTGGGCTACAGTAATTTTCAACGTGGGGAAGTTTTTAACTGATTGAACAATTAGTACTTCTCCTTATCTTTTGTCTTAAAGGGCCCTGAAGGAATTTTAATACACTCAGTCTCTCAGGGAAAAGTTTAGGTAGCGATTTGAAGTATTTGCCACCCAAGGCGCATAAAATATGGATTTCTTAATTTCTAGGTGCGCTTATTAACTCTGCTGTCCAACTCATTTTAGAGTGACTCTCATTGTTCTCTATTTATTGTTCTCAAATGCACCTCAACGACTACAAATGCAAAATGCATATACCTGGTCGTTCCAAAGGCCGTGTAATTTTGCATCATTCCTTATATATTCATTACATTTCAAAAATATTTCTTCGAGAAACTTTCAGATTTTTTCGAAGAAAGCTGATCCTCCACAAAAAATATGGCTCTTCAGCTAAGAAAGACAGTAAAAGCCCGGTTCAAATTTGATTTTTCCCATGCCTTACGAAAAAGTAAATCTGTCTGTACTCATAAAGCCAATAAGAATTATTATCTTCGCTCCATACCATGTCTCCTCCCCTGTGGGGTATGTGATAATAGGGAACTGGTTTAGCATAATAAAATTAGTGTTATTATAAATTTACGATGGCCATCTGCTTCACCCACTCTTAAACCGCATCAGCAAACTTCTTCAGTCGTTTCAATCTAATCCTAACTTAACGAAACCACTTTAAAAGTTTTTGATAGCCATTTAATGTGCCGAACCGAAGATGCAAGATCCAAGACCCGCATAATTCAAGAATAGACTCCTCCTGGTTAAATTTTTTCGTAGTACTTTTTCGTGTGTGTTACTTGTAATTGTGGTGGTATGGTATGGTAGTAAGTCCCATTTTTTTCTTTATCTTAAAAATTCAACCCACTATAAGGACTTGTATAATGCAACCTCTTTCTAGGCTATTGTTACAAACTGTAGGGAAAACACTTTTTTTCAGCTTCTGGTACTACGCTTGTGCAAAAGCAGGGCCCAAGAAGATTGTTCGAAAAGCACACAATGTTAATCTCGATCATGAATCATGATGATTACATCACATTTTTTTGGTTTATTACTTACACCCCCGAAGATAGTCAGTTTTTTGTGTCTTACGGGATTGTATCAGCTCTTTAAAAAAGGAGTTGTAATCGCTCCTGCGCAGTCTCCGATTTGCTTGGCTTGTCAGCCATGAAAAGCGCTGGCTGGCTGCATGCTGCTCAAGACAAATGAGGAGAAAGAAAAAAGTGGTGTGGCAGTGAGAACAATCCATCTATCATCAGCAGCACCATTCTCTCATCATTTTGAATTTGCATTGTTTGCTTTTCTCGTTAAATACTTCCCAGGCCAGGCTTACTTAAGTTAGCCCCAATTTTCAAATCTACTCATCTCCACTCCGCGAAATTGCAAGATTTTTTTCTAAAGTATTTACCTCCATATTAAGCCAGTGATAGGATATAATCAGCATCACCATAATTTTTGCAGATTAACTACCTCAATCAATCCTTCTAAATTCTAGCTTATCTGTTCACACTTTAATTCATTCTCACCCTATTAAGAGTTCAACTTTTCAGTGTGGTACGGGGATATTCTTCTCTGATTGGGAATATCGAAGAACATCATGGAGTACTAAATGAACTTATGTAACACTATCTCATGAAATTAGGTAGTCGAGTCGAGTCGGAGTTCATTGTATTCCCCCACCTTATCATGATCCTCAGATACTCCCTCCCTGATCTGTAAGTTACTATACTACTCTCAAATCATTGTTCACGATTCAGGTAACCTCATGAACTCACTTCAAGGGTCTGGTCTGAATCAGAGTGTTTCATCAGTGAATCCTTCATTTTTTCGAATTTGTTTTGAAAAAAAAATCCTTACGTATCTAGTTCATATTGGGTGGTTTGGCTAAGGATATTGCGATTTTCAGTGCTTTTTGCACACCCTTATTGTGCCTAATTATTGGAAAGATTTTACACATGAATTTAGTTTTTTTTATCTCACTTGCTTTGAATGCTTCTTTATTTCTTACTTACGTGCAGTCATTTCCCCGGTGCTATTTTTGGTTATTCTCATTTTTTAACCCTTTTTATCGCCTCACCTAATCAATTCTTCATGAAGAGTTCATGGCTTCTTGCATTCGCGAGGGTCGGATTTCATTCAGTATCAGTATGCATGTAGGTAGGTACATCCCTGCAATAAAGTATTTTTATTTCTGCCCGCCGGTAGATCGACATGTTACACACATTTTGCCAAGTAGGTATGAATACTTTTTTTACGAACGCAGATCCATTAAAACATCTGGGACAATCTTTTATTATTATTGCATCTCTGAAAATACTCCTCCATCTGCATTAATAGAGCTTCAACAACAACAACCGAAAACCTCATTCATTTTGATAGATTAAGGGATGCTGTTTTTAAAGTGGTACTTATGCATGTACTAGTGCATCACATATTCTGTAGCGTTATTAATGCGTAAGGCACCAACTTTAGAATCTTTAATGCCTTCATCATCTCGCCAACCACCTTCATCCTCCTCCTCCCCCTCCTCACTATTTTCAGATTCGAAACAAGAACGAAAAAGAATTTTGCTTTTTTCGATGTTTACTCCTGATAAAAAAAGAGAGAAGAAGATGATGATGATGATGTTGTTGTCTATACAGAATCCCCCATTTTTCTCTAGAGAAAGAAGGTTGAAAATTATTTACGGTCCCTTTCAGAAGGTGCTATGGTATGGTTAATCCGCTCACTCACTGGTCAACAATTTTTTTTTTCATCAGTGCACTGTACTGGCTCAACTCGGCGGATATGCATGGCGTAATGCACAATTCTAATTGCGTGTTTCAAAAATTCTTCATCTTTTTCGTAGGAAGAACAAAAAGGTAGAGAAATACTTGCTTGGTGCATTTGCGAATTCCTGTGCTCCTTCTCTTTTAGTTTCCCTCTCCACGTCACGCAGTTAAGGGTAGAGTAACAAGGGTAAAAATAATAATATATGGTCTTAAGGGAACGGGGATCGAGATGCGTTTTAACTTTCGGCTCCTTCTTTTCATTCTTCATCTCACAACCTAAGAGGAGCTCTTTGTATCGACGAAGTGAGTGTGAGCGCGTCCTAGGAGCAGAGGAGGAGAAAAAACAACGATTTTTTGTACGCGGAGGTCCTTTTCAATCAATTGAATTGTTTTTTGGTGACAATTATTCGTGCTTGGGATTCGATGTGAAAAAGTTCCCCGAAACGTTCTGGTTTGAAAAAATGTGAGGTGAATTGAGACTCGGAGACAGAAGGCTTGAGATAAGGATATTTTCGTGAGAACTCGAGAAAAGAACCCGGAAATTCGTGATGTGATCTGAGAGTTTGAAAAAAGTGCTTTTTATAGAAAGTAGTCTGACGCTTTTTACCGAAGCTCGGGAAAATTAATAGTACAAAGTTTTTTAGGCGTAGGTTAAAGAGAGTTAGAAATGAAAATCCATGGAAAGTTTTGGAGCTGGGGCTTTTGCCCCCTCCTCCTCTGGGTTATACCATTTTGCTCAGGCGTGGACTCCGTGACCTCGAAGGTAGGTCTGCAGGAAACAATAGCGATCCCAATTCTGAAGAAGGTAATAGACGGAGCTTCTGCGGAGAAATTGAAGGAGATTGTGAAGTCGCATCCGGCAGTTAACCAAAATCCGGAAGAGTTTGAAAAACTCGTGAAGAAATTGAATCCCATCCCTGGGCGATTAGACCCCGTAATGCAGGATATGCTAGAGGCGTTTGAGAGGACCCATCGAGATACCACGGCCGTTCTAAGGGATGCGGCGAGTACGGAACGGTTGAAGTATCCAGATGAAGGTGCAAGCAATCGAGTGGCGAGTTCGACGGAAGAGAATGGGATAATTTGGAATGACGCCATTAGCCGGCCCCAGAAGCGGGATAGGGATTTCTACAGGTTCAGCTCCAGATATAGGTCAAACAACACGCGCCCGGGGAATAATGTGTTTGCGGAGTATGCAAATTACGACCAAGAACGGAATAGATATGACCATTATGACTACGATCAACCACAGCAAGAGGGTCTAAATAGTACCGCAGGAAATGCCACGGAGAGTCGTCAGAACGCTGCTCAGCTTCCATTTAATCACGTGACAGATCCGAACCTGAGAAATCATAGGCTCTACGCCTGGGAATTTGAGACGTACAAGAACTTCACGCATATTGACCAAGCTGAGGATTTGATGGCTGATGAGGATATCGCGACAGAAACAAAGATCTCTCCTGTGGCGGTTGCACCTCCTCCATCGACACCTCCAAGTAACCTATTGCAGCAGCACCCCCCAACCAAGAGTAATGTGCAGACTGTGCAAGCCTATAATAAAACGAAAACTGACCCTAATGCACACTTGTGGCAACCTCCGTCAACAAAATCGAAACGCATGAAGGTGAAGGGCATTCCCCATATTGTGATCTCCCTTGAGGATACCTCTGAAACGCATCAGTTCCCCGGATATAACTTCCAGCTGGATTCTGGCGAACACTCCGGCCAAAGACCGAGAGAACCTTTGAGGCAAAGCTCGACCGAAAATTTGGTTTATGTCCACGGATCTGGGGAGGACGTAGGGGGTGGTGGGAGATATCCATTCAATGATATGGAGGATGGCGACCATTTCACTCGTCGATTCCCGGGTTTGAGGACAAAAAATTATAGAAATCCAACTGAGCCATCAGATGCTATGTTCATGGATCCTGAGCAAGATTTCTTTACGTCCACAGTCCGGGCCGAACAAGAGATTTCTTCGGAGACTATGCCGAAAAGAAGGAGGAAGAAGCTGAAGAAAGTGAGGAAGGAGGAGATCGATGAGGTGACGCAGCCTTCCAGCCGTTTCAGTCACCGCATGGGTGATAGATTCATGGAAGAGGAGGAGGGTAATCCAGGAATCAACTATAGTCCCATGTACTCCAAGAATAGTTTGCAAGGATCGTTAAGTGGAGCAGATCGAGCCAGATCCCATTACAGTTCCGGTCCAAACATTTACCAAACCCCTGGACCCCACTTCCCAATGATGAGACCCACCCCGAAGTATTTCTCCGACAGGGATTCCCGCTACAGTAAGCAAGACCGGATATTGAATGCGGGTGAAGGTTCTTCGGGTTCTGGTACAGGAACTGGTAATGGTGGGGACGAGGCTGCAAGCCCCTCAAACTTTGAGGCTTTTGATGCAGCCACACTAAGCCACTTAAGTGACGGTGGTCATATAGGAAATTATTACAGTTTGCATGGACATCCTAATGGTGGTTCGGCTGATATAGGGCTACACTCGAATTTGGGCGCTTCCGGAGTAGACCACTCCATGGGAAGTAAGAATCATCCGTTTGGTAATAATCAAGACCCTTCTTCTCAAGAATATTTGGGTGGAAATCATAAGAGCCGTCTTCAAAATATGATTGGAGCACTGATCCCATTTGCCGCTCCCGTTCAAGCGACAAAGAAATTACAGGCGACTCCCACGGACCAGATCATTGCTCCAGGAAACCTGGAAGATTTCTACCATCCATATGCGGAAGCTGATCATCAAGTTAATCAGTACCCAGATGAGAGTACGATTGCAGTTTCCTGGTCCAATACTTGGTACATCGTTGGAGCCATCATAGCTTTCACAGCGGTGCTCGTCCTAACGGTGGTCATATAGGAAATTATTACAGTTTGCATGGACATCCTAATGGTGGTTCGGCTGATATAGGGCTCCACTCGAATTTGGGCGCTTCTGGAGCAGACCACTCCATGGGAAGTAAGAATCATCCGTTTGGCAACAATCAAGACCCTTCTTCTCAAGAATATTTGGGCGGAAATCATAAGAGCCGTCTTCAAAATATGATTGGAGCACTGATCCCGTTTGCCGCTCCCGTTCAAGCGACAAAGAAATTACAGGCGACCCCCACCGACCAGATCATTGCTCCAGGGAACCTGGAAGATTTCTACCATCCATATGCGGAAGCAGATCATCAAGTTAATCAGTACCCGGATGAGAGTACGATTGCCGTTTCTTGGTCCAATACTTGGTACATCGTTGGAGCCATCATCGCTTTCACAGCGGTGCTCGTCCTACTCCTACCATCTCTCATTGCCCCAGGCAGGATGGGAAAGAAAGACGTGAGGAACGACCTGGACGAGGATGATTTCAACACGAGCACCTACCAAGCCACCAACAACCACAACACTTTCCACTACGATAACACAAATAATGAGGTCAACCAGAACCAGGACTTGTGGACAGAGGTCAAGGGCGTCTACAATGATCTCGTCAATCTCTTCCGGGGAGATTACAGCCTCCTCAACAAGTTGAACAAGAAGCCAGACGGACCGAAAATCGTCTACAGGGATGACGACGCTGAAGAAGAGGAATCTGACGAGGAGGAAGACGACGAGAAGGAGAGAGTCACCCTTCGGAACAGGAAGCGCGAGCGGTACCTCAAGATCGCAGAATCAGGGTCAGGGAAAATCGAACGTGGTCACGAAGAAAACTCTCCTCTCCAAAGCAAAGGTCACCACTACTGGTGGATCTGGAGCCAGGGACAATAAGGAATCCACCGGGAAGACAATCGAAGCGACGAGTGTGAACAACTTGGTCGTCGTGTCAGGACCCGGTCCTTCCATTCCCATGGCGAGAATGGCCACAGATTCGGAGCTGAGTGAGGAGCAGCAACCAGCAGAACCAAGGCAGGAGAAGAGACAAGAGCAATCTTCTGCGCGGGAGATGGCTGGATTCGTGTTTCCAGAGAACACAACGATGGCCACGATGCCGTTCCTCAACACCACGGGGTATGGCAGCCTATATGGCACCGGTCCAGATGGTCTGAGCCCCTTCTTGAGGGAATGGGCGCAAGTTCAGCTTATCAATAATCATCATTAGGGAGTAATAATAATATTAATGTTTTGAAAAAAATATATGGGTTAATAGCAGGCTGTGCTTTATTTAACAAGGACAGTAGTCAAAGCCAAATATACCTATGCAATGTTCTGTAAAGATGAGGTTCTCTCGAAAGTTTTGCTCTTCTGACCTTAATTTAGCGCGCATTACAACTTTACATTAGTGTTTAATAAGGAGTTTATACATATTTATCTTTTTAGGGAAAAGTCTGAGAAAGGATACTGTATACTTTTCTTAAATCCATAGATTAATTATTTTTTATCATTGTTTTGCATTATTGTAAAAATGTAATCAAGATTTAAGTTAAAATTCGCTAGAAAAATATTTATTTTTTGCTACTGTTAAAAATAATTAGTGCACTCACTCATTACGAATTATAAGTTGTGATTAAGTATGAAGAGGAAGAAGGCGACACTCAATTCATTCAAACCGCGACTGTGACTGGAAGACAGACCAGACTTGAACTCATATTTTTAATTTCTCTGACAGAACTATTTATAAAAAATTCTGAACCTTCAATCCTTTACTTTTTTAATTGTTAGTTGATTTATAGATAACTTTTTTGTACGTTACGGAATGTATTTTGACTAATTTTAAGGCTAGAGGCTAGTAGTAAGTCTGTTGTTTACTGATGTTCAACTGAATCGAGATTTATTTTTTGGGGCATTATGAGAAAAAATTATCTGTGCGCTAATGCAATGATTGTAAAGTAAAAATGGATCCAATGATGTAGTAGGAAGTTAGCTTATGTAATAGTTGAGCTATATATTAAGTATGTTACAACTCGCTATTGATACGTTGAGATTACTTGTGTTGACATTGAAATGGAAATTAATGTAGATGTGAGAGGAAATAAAAATCATCAATACAAAAAAAGGAACCTGAAAAGCGTTGTCAATGAACTGCATACAAATCGAGCAGGTCCCGAATGATTCCTAATTTCTTTGGGGCTATACAAGACTTTTCGAAATATATAATGATTTTTTTTTGAAAATTTGCTTGGGAATAACTTTGCCCCTCAGCTTGATTTAACTTCCGACATAGGCATTTGTTAAGTCATTTTAACCAGCTAAGCATTTTCTTTATGCAAGAATTACTGTTTTCTAGTTGCGTTTCAATATTGGTAACAAAAAATTCCGCTTCCTTCCTTCAATTCGTTTTGGCATGTAGCATGCAATATGATTATATTTGCGTAAGGTATTCCTGTTTCATTTTGATTTGAATTTTCGAATCACGCGAATTACTACACCATATTGAGTAAGTTCAAAAAGTCTCATGATTCGCTCAATACTGAATAGTGACCAGGGTGATTTTACGTACTCATTAAATAAGTCTTTTTTCGCATCACCGCTTACTACTCCTCTGCTTCTGGTTCTGCATTGCCTAAGGGACACTTAACCTGGCTCCTATCGGTTCAGTTTCTGACCTTCTACTATATTCGTGTCTTCAGGTTTTCATGCCTGGTAGTTTGTCATCATTTCCTCCTAGTTCTTCGTGCATTATTAGATTCCACTGCTCTAAAAAATGTTCTCCTGCATAAGACGTGACGACTCTCGCCCTTCCCTCCATCAATTGGATGATTGAAGGAAGCATTGGATGATTAGAACCTGTCGCTGTTGCTCATGGTAGCAATAACTTCTCCTTAAAAAATGTGCACACTCATCGAGAGTTACCCGAGAAACCATGAGCCGTCATACTTAATTTTTTTCCTTTGCTTTTCCGGCCTATTGGCACAGTATTACACAAAAAGTGAGTATGACAAGATAACGACATCCTCTTTTGATATACTTTCCTCGTTCGCTCCCAACCTGAACAGTCATTGTGGTCGATGTAAGTACATAAGCCACGCGCAAAAAATCTTCGGTTACATTATTATGTTCAGTCCCCCTTGATCACATTCTTCTTGCTCATGTAGCCTCTTGCAGTTCAGTGCAAAAATCCATTTGTTTAGATGAAGCATGCAATAATTTGAAAAAAATAAACAAGGGTAATAGCATTATTAGCACCGGAGACGTAAGGTACCTTGAAGATAAAAAAATACCTAGGGAGTACCGTTGACACCATGACTGACTCACTTCNGATAAAAAAATACCTAGGGAGTACCGTTGACACCATGACTGACTCACTTCCCTTGAAAATGAAAGAGGAGCTGGGTGAGGAGCGCCGGTATTAATAGCAAAGAAAATTGAAATTGAGTTTTTTATAGGAAAATAATTATTCAGGTGGAAAAGTAGGGCGACATTTTGAAGGCGAAAATGAATAAGAAGTGAGCAGGTTCTGTTGGAATCGGGAGCAAAGAAAAAAGCCACAGGCAGAGCCAACTCCCACAACAAAAACTGAAAGGCTAGGAGGGTGTATTAATACAATGGACGACAATTTTCTACAGTTAATCTCATTTTCATCTCGGGGCAAACAACGCTCAATAATAGATTGCTCGGGCTAACAATAGCAATTCATCCCCCCATTTATCATTTTCATTTGAGACAGGATGCTAGTAACAACATACAAAGTTTACTCTTCACTTGAGGATGAAAAGTAAAATGTAACAATTTTATTCATACTCGGATATAATTTCTTCTATAAAAAATGTATACAGGACACTTCAAATCAATTTTACTTTTCAATCGTCTTCCACTGATGAGGATGATGCTTCACGGTGATCAAAGATGCCAGGAAAGGTAATTGGTACCTTAGAGAACTCTGCCCCACAAGGAGTCATGGACTTGAACAGCTCGTCCTGGTACCTGATGTGGCAATCACAGGGAATGATTATTTCAAGAGCTCCAGTTGGGGGGAATGTGAGAGTCTCTTCTTTCTGGAATGGTGGACACTCGACCCTGACCTCGTCATTGGATTTAAGATCGTGCACAATGAGAAACCGGTCACTGGCCACTTTTCGAATGATGGGGAAGTTGAATGTGGCAGATGGCTCGCATTTCATGGAGCAAACCACATCCTCCTCTTCGGACTCCACTATGGCTTGGGCGCATTTCCGGCGCATGGGTCGCTCCGAAATTGAAGTGGGCTTGGGTAAACGGCACAGTCGCACTCCGTAGTCATGGCAGTGGATGGCGTCATAGCGGAAGATTTGTTTTCTTTTGGAGCCGTAGAGATACTGACCCTCGATGGAGGAGGAGTCACCGACTTCCCCAGCATTATGGATGAAGCATAGTTTATCCGTGTCGTTGGGCATCCAGAGAGGCACTGGGATGAGTTCGAAGTTGGTGAAGGAGTCCACCAAAATTGGAACTTGGATGGCGAGAATAAACGCATCATCGGTGAATGTGCAACTGGTGGTCGCGAGCTTGTAATAAATGGACAAATCCCGCGAAATCGGGAAGGGTAACTGGATGTTGGTGCTGTTGGTGGAGCGCAGAAATGTCCGGAGAATGTGGTTAAGGTAGGCGAAGTTTATCTGCGAGTCTGGCCCAGGAATCCTTTTCGATTTACAGTCGGAGATGGTGTGCTCCCATAATCCTGGGGTGGGAGGAGATCCGACTACACTCTGGAGCGTGTTTTTTATCCAGATGTAGTTTTTTGAGAAGCAACTTGAAGAAAGCCTCTTGATAAACTGGACCTTCTCCTGGTGATCCAAGCGCAAACCATAAAAGAGATCGCCGATTTCGCAAGTTTTGAAAATTGAATTCTTCGGAGGAAAAATCTCCTTCGCTAAAGGGAATGGAGGGCTGTGGTTCCTAAACTCGAAGGGAAGATCAGATTCGCTGAGAGAGTGCTCAATGATGATGAGACCGGTGGTGGAGTAAAGGATCTGATCTGACTCGATGGAACTAGGAGCGTGAGACCGGAAGTAGTACGGAATGCCGGACGGTGTTCGGCTAGAAATCGACTCGTGAGGATCCGGAGACATACTACTCACAGAACAAAAATACAGATGAGAAATTAAGACAATAGAATAAAATAAGCCAACCATTTTGGCATAAATACATTAAAACTTAAAACTAAAAAACGGCTTATTTCAATCACATCGATTAAATAAATGACGTGAGTGAGTTATTGCCAGCCGCGAGAAATGACTGTGGTGTACCATTTCCCGAATGCCATGTGTCATCATTGCTGTCACGTTATTCCAAGGAAAAGCTGCAGATATATTTATGAAGCATCATAATTTATTGTTGTCACACCTGCATTTCAAGGACGATAATGACA
>JAHZNH010000477.1:0-12071 GCA_027744355.1 Tyrannoseira gladiata
AGCACCTTTTTTCCATGATTGTGATGCCTAACTTCCACATTTTTCCTCTCCGCATTTTCATTTCATTACCATTACGAAGTAACCCCCAAATCCGAAAAATCCAATCTACCAACCCTAACTCGAATGAGGAATTTCTCAAGAAACAAATCAAATTAGCGCTTTATAAGCCTGTCGAAACAAAATCTCAGAGAATTATTTAGTACTGATCATGTTGTGGTTTCTTGCTCTATAAGGAATTTCTCATTTTACCTTAATCATAATCAAAATAATACATTCGTTATCAAATCACAACTTTACGACTGGTTTCATCTCGAGGAACAAATACTTTTTTTTATAATTGAGCCTGTTTGTTTCGTTCGACTCGACTGAGGAAGGAGAGTTTTTTTTTGGCAGTTGGAGCAGAAGCTCAAAAAAGGAGAATTAAATTGGGGGAGAATAAATTGTCATTTGGAATCATCAGACAGTCTACAATTCATTTATCATATGAATACAAAGCGAAAATGTTAATTTGGTTCTTGTAACCTTCAAGTGAGAAGTCTTTTTTGTGAAACATAAATAAAAAATGGTGGGAATAATGAATGGACAAATGTGGACACAAGACAGTTGCGATGCAATATAGTAGTAGTAGTATTTAGTTGTAGTAAATATAGTAGTCCGGTCTGGTCTGAGCATGGCCCGTAGGTGGCTTTCCTGATTTTTGTTGTTGCTACTGCTGGCTGGCAATCCTCTTGTCTTCGTTTTTTAGGCAACACCACTATTATTCCACATTGCCAAATAAATAGTGTAAAAAAGTAGGGAGGTGAATTTATTCTTCATTTGAAAACTTTATTTCTTCAATTCAAGCACGAGAAACATGAAACCTCACAATAATCGACTAATCCCAAAAATAGAGCCTCAAACAAGTCAGAATGGAGTGATTGTTGACGCCAGATGAGTTTCTTATTTTCTAGTATTGTTCAATAATAATAATAATTGTAGTATTGTACTGACAAAAAATGTCTGACCGCTTTTCCCTTTTTTTCTCCTTTTTGTGTTCGGCACAACCCGTCATCAACAAACATATACAATGCAAATGATGACATGATGTAGGCTGACGAACTGACCACAAGTTGAAAATAATGTGTACTGTACAAGGCGTAATAATGCCTACCAAATTATTTGAAGTGACTCGAACGAGAGCTTGAATTATTCAGTTTGAGGACGTTGGTTTTTGGATTTGTTTGTTTTACGCATGAAACTGAAATCTGAGAAGGAAGAAGTAAATAAATAAGTACGAAGTAGTCAAGAAAGTTGAGTGAGTTGAGTTTTTTAAGGAGACAGGCATATGACTTGATATGGAGCTATCACGAACGAGAAGCGGAAACTCTATACCTACCGAGTATCGTTTTTTAATTCGTGATGATCCCACTATATGTCGACGGTGGTGGTAGTAATTTCGTGCTCGTCTCTGATCGACAGTCGCGTGTTTTTTCTTTTTTGGGGAGAGTTAGAACTCATAAAGCACATAAAAATCCATTTTGGCAAAGAAGGTGCAGATTTTCCACTTTTTCTGAGTTAATAAAAATGTTTCTAGCTTATTATTAATTCATATGAAGAATCATTGAATGTTTGAATGTGAATGGATTTTAATGATGGAAAAAAATCTTGGCATTTCTTGGCTAAGTTCGTGCCTACTCCTTGCTCATGAATAAACTTTTGATTTCTTTCAAGGAAAAAAAGTCGTGATTAAAGTGAAAGATAAGAATACACTTAGGAGACACGACGAAGAGGCTACGGTGATGTGATGATCGAACCTGTTGGCAATTAGGTTCATTCTTTATTCATGTTCTCTGGCGGAAGGACGACCACTGGTGATCAATTACACATGAGAGTAACTCTTCTGCCACTATTATCTCTGCAGGATTAAATGCAATGCAATGAAACGAAATGTCTCGCAGTCCAATCTCACTTTTGAATCATATTAATGCAAAAGCCAAGTCTGAACAAAGAAGAGTCAACAAATGAAAATCAAGATTGATAAGGAAAGAGCAAGTCTTGAGAAAACTCGAATCATTTGTTGATGTACATGGAAAAAGTGTGTCAGTTTTCAAGAGACGACACGATGCTAACACGTGTCTTAATCACGGTAATCACCAAAAAAAGTAAAAGTTAAGGATTGGACTGTCGATCGTGCTGAAAGTTAATCTTCAATTTATTATTTTGCATAAAAATTTTTGCGATATCCTCGAGAATGCGTTATCCACCAGCAATAATATTTTCCTCTACTTAAAAAAGTTATACAATGCAACAGTACGAATTAAATATGTGATCGCAACGTGTTCAACGAGATATTAAAGTGCATAATACCAATAATTTAAAGAGCTTGATCCAGGATGAAAAGAAAGCATCATCTCTCAAATGGCCAATTTCTTTGAGGGATTGATAAGATTACCTGTGTATTTCAGAGCACACATATTTTTTCGAGTAGTAATGATAAGGTGCTGATGGCAAAAGTATGAGTCTTGCATACCAGTTCTGGCAAAGCATGTATTTAGTGCCACTTTCGAAACCTTTAAATCTGGATCTGATTAAACACTCAACCAAGCTAAAAGCTAACTGCGACTGTCATCCTAATGAAATGTTTAAAATATGATTACCTTCCCGTGAATAATTTAGATGCTCTAGTTTCCCGTCCGATAACGTCATTCATCATCAATTCAAATTACGTGTCCCATCCCATTTAACTAAAAGCTAACTGTGACTGTCATCCTAATGAAATGTTTAAAATATGATTACCTTCCCGTGAATAATTTAGATGCTCTAGTTTCCCGTCCGATAACGTCATTCATCATCAATTCAAATTACGTCCCATCCCATTTAATTCTCTTAACAATTCAATCAAAGTCTCTGTCAGGTGGTGCTAGTGGTGTCTTGAAAAAGCATTTTTTGCACACACCTCGAGAAATGATGATGATAAAGGGAGTAAAATTCGCTCGTCCAAGCATCAAGCAATGCTAAAGAGATTGCTGATTGTATCTATGCTTCAACAAAACTACATATTTGAAGTTGGCTGATCTACGGTTTATTTCTTCTTTGAGGTGGTGGTACACTTCCTCGCAACATCAACAAACATGGCCAAATAGGAAAATTGACAGGTTGCTGGTGGCGTCAGTAATTTTGAATTTACTGCGAGCAAGAACCAGCATAAAATGAGCATTAGATAGATTATGATTTTTTTTTGCATTTCGCAATGAGGGCATTAGTAACGGCGACAGCAGCAATAAAAGGAGACTATTATTATTACATCTCTTAATTCACATGTCAAAACGGTGTGCGAATGAAAAATGAGATTTTGGAGGGATGTGAGTGGTAAATATAGTCATACTTGCCATCCGAAAGTGTGAGCAGGGCTGAGCGAGGAAAGCCATTATAAAATTAAGGCGTTATTTCTAACTGATTATAAGTTGATTGACGATTGTGTCATTGGATTGAAATCGTAAAAAAAGGAATGCCTTCTTCCTTTGCTGAGAATCTTCACGCATCGCGGAGAGGTGCAAATTATGCCATTCCATTCCAACAACGGAACTTTGTCTGACTTTTCGTGCATCTTGATAATAAAGGCAAACCTGCATTTTTCGTTGGTCGTGTCAGGTCAAAGAGCCGTGGAGCCGTGAAGGATCGATTCGTATCTTTCGTTTTCAGCACGACTCTCTTCGTTGGTGATGTGATGTGCTGCACCCACACAAGAGCAAAGAATATTATTATTGCTTTATAATGCTCGTGTGGAAATTGCAACTCCACATCATCTCTTCCGAGAAGTCACGATACTTCAGATCTGCACACTCTCGAANTCGTTTTCAGCACGACTCTCTTCGTTGGTGATGTGATGTGCTGCACCCACACAAGAGCAAAGAATATTATTATTGCTTTATAATGCTCGTGTGGAAATTGCAACTCCACATCATCTCTTCCGAGAAGTCACGATACTTCAGATCTGCACACTCTCGAACTCTACAAAGTTTCAGTGTTTTCACAACTCATCACATTCCTGACTCAGGCTGGAGGAGATGCTGTTATATGATAGGGGGAATAAATGTGCGGTGATCGAAGAAAATTCCCCTGTAAGCAATGTCATGAGTCATGCCATGACTTTTTTATGATCCGTTTGAGGGACATTTGTGATTGCCACATGAGTAATATGAGCATCGAGAAAGAAAAGAAGACGAGAACTCGAGTTCGCCTTATGAACACACTTATTCATTCGACTTAAACAGGATGTTCGCGATAATGGCATATCTTTTTCCTAAGCACTTGTTGAAATCTGTAATAATATTCTTGTTCGCCTCAAGAGCAAACGTGCCAACAAGTCATGATTGATGCGAGGAAAACAGAAACCGCAGGGGCTCCCACAACCCATGCGACGGACTCCATCCAGATTGAATCAAATTATTTATTTTCAGGGACGGTTCTGCAAACCGTAAAAATAACCTCACCATAACTTACTTTGTTTTACTTTTCATTTTGCTGGATGAGAAACCTGAGACTAATTTTGTCGGGAAAATATGGAAAGAGATGCAAACCCAGATCCGATTTGTAAATACATATTCATTTCAGGGTAGCTGAGTTTTGTTTAGATTTCAAGCGGTCGACTTTCTTAAAAATGAATACCAACGTAGCGTATTTGCGGCTTAAAATCATGTGAATTACCCACCTTCACATCTTTAAAAGCAGGGTCAAAGGGGACGTCATCGTGAAGTTACGGCCTATCAACATTGCAAACAAAATATTTGGTTCAGACCTACCATGATTCAAACGAAACTGAAAAGGCTAATTGCACAGACCAAAAGCAGGGCATGTATACAACCTCACTGGCATTGATTAGTTCTTGAAAAGTGGAGGCATCACATCAGCTCAATAGCAACAAATATCTGAGATTCCGCATGAATTCCGTCAAACTACCAGCATCAATTTTACTACATGTCATTTTGCAGTTTCACTTTTCAAATCACGACCTCTTTTCTTGAGAAATAGCGAATAGCTCAACGCACGTGATTAATTTAATTCTAACAAACTTCAAAGAACATTATGAGCGTACCTCCTCCAGCTTTAAACATTTCTTATGAAAAAAGTCTGTGTCTTCACGGGTGATGGTGGTCGTTCTTTGAAGAGGAGGGACAACAAGACGACTTCTTTGACCTCTCGCGATTCTTTATGATTATTGCAAATAGGTACAGCCATTCATGTGCACATTAGCTTAACATAATTTTTTCTCATCATTGCTTTCTGCTCACCTTAATTTTCCAAAAAAAACATTTACCTGGCATGATGCTCACGTTTTTTCTCTTGTTTACTCGTCTATGAATGATCGAAATGAAATTTGAAAAATGAAATTCTGCCTTTTCCCATTTCACAATTTCAGAAAACAATATTGCCTTGTTGCATACTTTAGTTTTAAAAAACTGTTTCTGTTTATCTTGGTGTGTGGTGTGTAGCGTTTTTTGCAATCCTGAAACTATTTACTTTTGCACGAAAAATTGGTAGAAAACGTGTTGGTGGAAAATTGAAGAGGAGATTGAGCGATAGAAAAAAAGTGACGGCAATAATGGGCTAAGCCTTAGGGTGCATGGAATATGGATGGATGACATTTTGCACATTAACAGTAATTATTAATTGAGGACGCATTGTGTTCACATTGAATGAGGGACCACATAATTCTCAGAGGGAGAAACATCATCTCATCTCAGTCATTGGCCATTGGTACTTTCAAGTGATGAGCAGAGAGAGGAAAGTCATGTTCGTGCGATTAAAAATGACCATAAAATGTAAAACTCGAGAAAAACATTTTGTCGGGGAGAGGTGGAAAGTACTTATACTTCTGAGGAGCTGGCGTACTGAGCACTGTCGCAAATGAATATTATTATTATTAATATTTGTTACTTTTTATGCGACTAAACTTATGCCCTTCTCACAATTTTGGGGTTTGCTTTGACGCAATATCATCAGTGAAATGGATGAGGGATGAGCTGAATTATTATCTTGTTTTATGCTGTGACCCTATAGTTGCGGCTTGGTTATTCCGTCACTGTCTCTGAAAAAAATTCTGTTTTTTGGAGAGGTTTTTTTTCAATACAAAAGAAACACATTTGCATGTAACGATCCATGATACGTTCGCTAATTTGTTTTTATTGAGGAGTCGGAGCCACATCTTGCTTGACAATCCCTCCTGGTCATGTGTACAGTACAGTCGTTTTAAAGAAAGTGTGATGGCGGGGTGGCAAAAACACGTGTACTTGAAATGGTAATGGCTTAAGTGCTAGTGAAATGCTGCGGCAAAAGGTGATATATTATTGATCATAAAATCTGTCAACTGACAATGATGATTGGGATGAGAATTTTCGAGGTAAAAAACTTCTCGAATGAGTGAGAAAGTGAAAAATAACCACTTAAAAAAAGTATTATTTTGGCCCGGCTAGATTAAACTTTGACAAAAAGTAGGAGTGGAAAGTGGAAACAACGGAGAGACTAGTTTTTTTCCAGTTTGGTGTGAAAACAAACAATAGAAAGTACTTTATTTTCCCAAAAAGGTTTCAATTAAGTGTTCAGGCAAGAAATGGCAAAATTAATGTGTAAATTACAAAAATGCAAGAGTTTGAATTAAGTTAGAGTGAAGATTCATTTGCTGTGTTGCTTACGCTTCCTTTGATAAATCATCCAGAATTTTGTGGCGAGCATTCGCAATTACAATTCAATGCGGAGAGCTTCATCTTGATCCAAGTACACCTTCGCGTTGGCGAGGGACACACCTTCTCGGGGATGGAACTCGATGATGGAATGGTTCTCCAAAACGAAGACCTGAATGTGTGTGTTGTAAATCTGGACATTGACGGTCTTCTTGCCACTTCCCCATTGATTCTTGGTGGTGTTTGGAAAGAGTGCAAGCTCAGTACCAGTTCCCCTCAGGTGGACGGGTACAAACAGGTCCCCGTAAAATCTAAGCACCCCTGATTTAGAAATCACCTCCGAGTAAGAAGGAGATGCAGCAGCAGTAGTGCGAGAGGCCTTGGGGGATCTAAAACAATGGAAGAGGAAATCTTTAAGTTTCTTTTTCCAAAAGTAGTTGATACTGATTTTAGAAATGAATACAGTAATTAAATATTATTAACTTACGGAGCATCGCCTTCACCCTCTGCCTTCCGTTTGACTCGAACGGCGGTTTCCTCCTCCCCATCGGGTTCATCCTGGTTCTTCTGGTCACCACCTCCTCCTGGGGCATCACCTTGTCCGTACTCCGGAGGATTTTTTTCGATCTTCTGGTTCACGGCTTGTTTGATTCCATCCACGGTCTCCGAGATCCTTGAAGTGAGAAGGGTGAGCAAGGAAAAGTAGTTGATACTGATTTTAGAAATGAATACAGTAATTAAATATTATTAACTTACGGAGCATCGCCTTCACCCTCTGCCTTCCGTTTGACTCGAACGGTTTCCTCCTCCCCATCAGGCTCATCCTGGTTCTTCTGGTCACCACCTCCTCCTTGGGCATCACCTTGTCCGTACTCTGGAGGATTTTTTTCGGCCTTCTGGTTCACGGCTTGTTTGATTCCATCCACGGTCTCCGAGATCCTTGAAGTGAGAAGGGTAAGCATGGCAGCAGTCTCTTCATGCGACAAATTTTTCAAATTCTTAAAGAATTCGTTCCATTCAGGACTGCCTGGAAATCCGACCGGGAGCCTAAGACAGTAATCAGTTCCGTTGTTTATTTAATTGCTTTCGACAAGGGAAACGGCATGTGCAAATAAATAGTATTGTCGTAAAAATAATTGTTTTAATTGTTACTCACCCATCCTCATTTGATCCCGACATTTTCGCAACAGCTTCTTGGTCAAAACTTCTGGTTAAACTTTCTTCTTCTTTAGTGAAATGAGAGATATAAAATTAGGTAGTTGAGCTGAATCACTAATCAATGTCAAAACAAAATAATTGTTTTCTAGAAAATTCTGCTTGCTCTTTTTGGATGATTTTCCTAACAAATCGATTACTTGTCGTTGTTTGCAAATTGATGTTCTTCGTCTCCAATAACAAACAAAATATTCGCGTTTCCACGGTGTCAAATGTTTTGTGAATGTGAAAGTCAGAGAGCATCTCTCTTTCTAATCATCATCTCATCATCCAAAGACACACAAGGGGAAAGCGACTATGCTCCATACTTAGAAAGTGCAATAATTTCTATCACGTTGTATATTATATTAATGCTAGTTTAAGTTTATTATCCATAAAAATTAATGTGATAACATTACAAAATACATTAGAAAAAATCAATGTTTTACTCATTCCTTCTGTATCTACCCCTGGGAAATGGATCAATTCCATAGTCTTCATCATATTCATAATTCGGAACTCTTGCGGAAAGATCATGTCCGATGCTTATCCAACTAGGTCTTGGATATCTCCTGTACTCCTCTTGTCTTCCCAACCGAGCACTTGAAGCGTCTTCGTCCATACCAAACCCTCGTTCACACAACAGCAAGCACGTTACACAGATCAGAAGTAGGCTTTGAAGACCCATCTACAGACCCCAATAAAATTCAAAAGAATTCTTATTTATCTGTGATGAATTTATTGTCGAAATGTAGTTTCAAATCGTTACCTTTCCTATTGATAACTAAAGGAACTAGAAAAATTGATATGAACAAACACTATTTTTTCGACCTGAACTATTTAATTAAAGTTAAGGAGTTGGACAACTGACTTCGTTCCTCATTCATATGCGTTCCCTACTAATATGTTTGCCTATCCTGGAAATACGCTACAGCGGGTCAATATTTCTATGCATATGCCACACGAACGACGTACTTGCTTTTAAGGAAAAGCGTCCCCATTTCCGCTTCAGCGGTTTGCGTCGTCTCACTGACTTGTCTTTTCTTCCACGAATTGAAAACAGAATAATTCCAGAGTAAAACAGTACGTAAGTATTTATAGCACAGGCGACGACAAGCGGATGTGATGAAACCGTTCTGGCGTGCACCAAATTGACACATCATTAAGATATAATTGGACGCTTTTGAATTAGTGTGGCACTAATTGGCTCCAAGAGAGTGGACTTCAGCGTTAGAAAAACAAATGCATGCTGGATCAGTTGATGCTTGCGTTACTTTTTCGAAATACGGGGTTTGAAATCATCGATCTTTATGAAAATTGTAACCTACAAAATGATGAAAAAGCAAGCGAAATCTGTTATTGGTTATATCATGACCAACCTGTGGAATTCAATGTCACTATCCGTGGGCTCTCGATTTACTGTCCATGTTGTTGACCAAGACCAAAGACAATAAATTGTCGAGACAAGTTTTTTCCTCGATTTTGTTGGTAAGTGCATACTTGCGTAAACATTCGGAGTACGTGATAACAAGACTTTATTTCTTGATTTGAATCAGAGGAGCGAAAAAAGAGATTAAATTTTGACACATTCCTCAGCATGCGATTTGATGACGAGAGAGTGAGTTGTGTTGTTGTTTGGATTTCCTACGGAGAATTATATCAAGGTAGTGTAAAAATTGGCCAAAGTATTATCGCGACTCCGTACCAATTGCCTGATGCATTTACAGCTGCGAGATTTTTGTATTTCGTCACTGGCCCTGGTCTGTCCGGTATTTACCGTGGGCACATGTATTACGTCAGCCCGGAGTATTATGGCCACTGCCAAAGTGCAGTGCAAATCTTTTAATCGGGTTTTAAAAAGCCATCAGTTTTTTTCCCTTCTGGTTTGTCCTTGTCATTGATGAAGTGTGTTGAAGAAAAAGGGGAAAGCTAGTCGCTTGTTTTTACGATTGACATTTTGCTTTATGTTGTGTATCGATGTTGATTTCTGCTGTGCACATTTTTCAAACGCTGATGATAACAGAAGGAAAATGAAATGGATTCTTCGTTTTCTCGTTCGCGCTTGCGTTGATCTGAATTTTACAGCGTAAATAAGTATGTTGTGTCTTGTGTCATCTACTTTTTTAAATGTTGAGTCTACTGCGCAAGTCTAATTCAGTCCATTCCTTTGTTATCCATCAAAGGAAACATGTTGCATGAAACTTTATTTTCAGCAGTGCGGTCCGTATTATACTTGCGGCATGGCGTGGCTTCACAGCTAAGGTCAATGCCCGATGGCCGCTATTAACTGTGATGCGGTGTAGACTGCGACTGCGCGGTAAACTCAAGTTTCCTAATTTCCAGCTTGCCTTGAATTCGGTTTCAAGATATTTTTCTGGAAAATGAATCAAAAATAGAATTTGATGACTATGCGGCGAAATTCTCGAAAGTTGTGAAAAGCGGAAAACCTGCTTAAAAGGAAAGCGGAAAACCTGCTTAAAAGTAATGAGGGAAATTAGTGAGAAAAAAATAATTAAAAAATCAGTTATTACTTTATCTTTTAAATGCCGGTCTTTAGACTTTATTCATGGCTTAATGTTCGAAACTGGTTTGTTTTCTAATTTTTTTCATATTCTTCTGGGTTGCAGAGACTTTATAGCTTCACAGAAGAGATGCAGATTTTTTATGTTGATGTGAAGTAGTAAAGTAGGTGCTTGCGAGACTGCTGCTGTGTGGGCTTTTCTTTGTTTTCTGTGCTGGTTTTTGTTGGCGTTTGAGCAAATGAGCCGGTAATCGGCGTGCTTTGACTAGATAATTTGTGAAGAAGAAAATTTGTTTTTAAATGTGAGCAAATTGTGGGAAGACTCGACTTAGAATTGAATTTGCCGCAGTGATTTCCATTTGTCTAACCAAGTTCAAGTTAACCAGAAAGAGTATACTTCACTATTGCAGAGAACGGAATTAACATGCACGGGAGGTAACTAAATTACTTAATCAATATAGGAAACTGGATAGACTCGATGTTGGAGACAAAAAAAGAGTAAAATGATTGCCTCGTCCTATGAACTTTAAGCTAATTCTCAATTTCGAGAAGTAATGAAAGTTAGTCAGAACTTCACAAGTTTGGATTATTGTGATTACATGTTTGGCATTTTAATGGAACTTTGCTGCACCATTCGGATTGCGTAAAGTTTTGCATAAATTATTTATTTGGGTGATATCATTCGGGAATAAGCAAGGTTATTTTTGTAGCGCTCAAATTACAGAATTGTGTAGGACAAGCATTAATTTTGAGACTCATGAAAGTGATATCACATATTAATATGTAGTATAAGTACGTAGGAAAGGTATGCTGTTGGATACTGATACAGCTTCTTGTTCGGAATCTCCATTACATTTTTTAAAATGTCATTATTCATCTACTACAAGATGTTTTCGGCTGTGACTGCGAATATGGTTATTTTGGATCCAGGATCCGGTTAAACAACGTAGTGGACCCGTTCGAATTCGGGTGCGGGCATTGATGACCACTACATTTTTTAAAATGTCATTATTCATCTACTACAAGATGTTTTCGGCTGTGACTGCGAATATGGTTATTTTGGATCCAGGATCCGGTTAAACAACGTAGTGGACCCGTTCGAATTCGGCTGCGGGCATTGATGCTTGCTTATGCAGTATGCAGGGAGCTTTTCAGAAAATGCATAATCCTGGCAGAACTAAAAATTTTGCCAACTTGAAATGACTCGTTGAATTAGCTTTTGCGGCATCAAAGAAGCGAGCGATGACAGCAGCAGTCCCATTTGTCACGATGTAATGGCTCCTTGTCGACATATTGATTACTAACTAATTAAGGCACGAAAAAATTGCTTATGTACGCTAATGAAATGATAATGGTGAAACAAAAAAACAATTTTATATCTCGGTAGATTGAAAGATGGTCACGTTCGGGAGCAACTGAATTAGCCTTGGCTAGTAAAATTACAACAATCTGCAATAGAATTTTTTTGAAGCATAAGGATAAACTAGAATTTATTTGAAGTGAGTCATCATAATTTCGAATTTTGCAACGTAAGCATTATCAGCTTCTGGAATCTTCAGGAATGGCATTTTGGCAATTGTTTTCCACCGCATTACTTCACCCGTGGCAGGCCCTAGAATCGAAATAGAAAATTATAGTGAATAATTTCCAAACTACTTAATCTAGAGTTTCATAGTGTAGTTGAAATTAGATTCTGA
>JAHZNH010000478.1:0-24834 GCA_027744355.1 Tyrannoseira gladiata
GAAAAAAACAAGGAAAGTTTATGATTTCTCATGATCCATCACATGAAATTGAATGAAGTCCGAAAAGTTGACTTTCCATGTTATATTGAATGTTATGCACTTATAATAGTTCGTGCTCTCAAACCGCTCTGAAAAACTTTTCAAGCGCATGATGTGCATATTCATGACCATAGTCTGGAAATTGAGGCATGTCCAGGCGTCTCACTCCAAATAGTCTGAAATGATGTGCCCTACTGAGACACTTTTTTCAATTGATACTGAACTTTTTTTGCGAGGATGGATGAAACATTGCGAAATTAGGGGAAAAATTACCAACAACATTGTATGATGGTTTAGAGAAGTCGAAGAAACTAATCCTTGTCACATCTCTGCAGACAGTCAAAATGCAACCAAAGCTTTACAATAGATTTACAATATGAGACCACTAGTGAAAAAATTTCGATTCTGCTCGTGACAGGAAATGCCAAACGAAAAAAACAGACTCGGATGTTCTCAACAGGCGGAGTTGTTTTCATTGCATATCATTTCCTTTCCTGGAATAAAAGCCTTTGGTGACATCATCGAATGATGCCTGCTAACTTTTCCTTAAACCATCCATGCTCCTCAACTTTCCATGTACATTAGTACATGCATATTAGTATTTTCATGATGTGTTGTAGTCCATTTCCATATATCCTTGCAGATTGAAGGCCGCTGATATGAAACGGCATTTCAACATCAACATCACCAATTATCACGAAATTATTGGAATAGACAGACACGACACGTGCGGTCGCATGCATGATTCACTGTTTTTAGCCATGGACTAGAAAAAAATAAATAATTGGCGATTATCGACGCTTAAAGACGTAATGGGTGCATGCACTCATTCTTTCACTTCTGTTTTCTATTTACAGCTCCAGAAGTTCTCGGCCCCGAGAAGTACGACAAGAGTTGCGACATTTGGAGCTTAGGCGTGATCATGTATATCCTGTAAGTGGTTTCTCTTCATTTCCCCACGTCTTACCTCAAGTCGATTAATGAAATGAATTACTAGACTATGTGTCGCGAA
The DNA here is from genome assembly GCA_027744355.1 of Tyrannoseira gladiata. Classification (NCBI taxonomy): domain Eukaryota; kingdom Metazoa; phylum Arthropoda; class Collembola; order Entomobryomorpha; family Entomobryidae; genus Tyrannoseira; species Tyrannoseira gladiata. The sequence continues at coordinate 1,052 of JAHZNH010000478.1, forward strand.
CGTAAAATGGTTTGGATGGATGTGAGAAGGTGTCTCATAAAATCTGAAATGTGTGCAGGCTTTGTGGTTACCCACCTTTCTATTCGAACCATGGGCTTGCCATTTCACCTGGGATGAAAACAAGAATCCGCAGTGGCCAATACGACTTCCCGAGTCCGGAGTGGAGGGATGTGAGCCACGACGCGAAGGATCTAATTCGCGGAATGTTATGTACCGATCCTGCAAAGAGGTTCACCATCGACGCTGTTTTCCAGAATAGATGGGTCTCAGTAAGTCAATTAATAATAGTAATAATGTGAAAATAGAATAATGTCGATCGTAGTCCTTCTCCCTCCTCTTTCTCTGTCTCCTTCCAAGCCTTTCCAACTCCCTTTACATAAGCAAGGATGATAATAGTCGTTACGAGAGAAAAAAACGCTTTTGGCAGGGCGACCTTGCTCGAATCTCTTGACGCGAAATTAGCATGTTTTTTAATAGCTGGTGAGAGGGAAACGTTTTTTTTGTGGGCTCGCCACCAAACCCATTTCTCGTTAGTTTGTCTAACCTTGTGATTCTACTTGTAAATTGCAACCCTGAACGCTATATTCGAAGAGAATAAATAATCATTTTATGAAAATCCGACTTTTTCCTTTTTTCGTTGACGCAAAAACCAATTGAATTTTATATTACCACATTTATATTGGACTTTAATTTTAAGTTTAATAATATTTTCTTCATTTCTATAACGGAAACATCGATAGTTATGGTGTACGAGTTTTTGTTTCGTTTTGAATTGTTATCGTTACCTTGTTTTTGGTTAAAAAAGATATTTGTATAACGCTATTGGAGAGAGGGAACTTTTGTTGATACGAAAAAATATTCAAATGGTCAGTAGTGGTATTTGAGTCGAGCGTTAAGTTAACCACGCGAAGAGTATCAATTGATTTTGTTACGGTTTGGGTAACAACGTGCTAGTTCTTATGTGATTATGACTCACGAATCGTCGCCAATATATATTCGTAGGAGTAGTGGATCCATCCTTCGTTTTTTATCACAACTCAAAAGAGATTATTTTTTCTCCATGTGTCATGTTATCGTTACCTTGTTTTTGGTTAAAAAAGATATTTGTATAACGCTATTGGAGAGAGGGAACTTTTGTTGATACGAAAATATATTCAAATGGTCAGTAGTAGTATTTGAGTCGAGCGTTAAGTTAACCACGCGAAGAGTATCATCAATTGATTTTGTTACGGTTTGGGTAACAACGTGCTAGTTCTTATGTGATTATGACTGACGAATCGTCGCCAATATATATTCGTAGGAGTAGTGGATCCATCCTTCGTTTTTTATCACAACTCAAAAGAGATTATTTTTTCTCCATGTATCTAGATAACTTCGTGTACTTACGTTTATCATATAGTAAGAAATACAATCTTAAGAATTTTTACCATCATTAATTGATTGTGAGTTTCACTCTATACTTAACATGTGCTAGAGTTAGTGATTTACTACAACATGTAAATATTTTGATGTGGTGCATAAATAATCCTTAATACACATTTGTATTTCCGTACGTCGCGCTTTTGTTTCGAAAAAATAAGTAATGTTTGTCGGTTATGTTATGATTGTTCACTCTTCCTTCTCATTGTCAGTCGAGCAGTTCTGAGTACTTCAAAAAGTATTATTATTTTTATGATGATATCATTTAAATCTTGATGTTCTTAAGGTACTATATGTATTTAGTTTCGCGGATGGATTATTCATCCCAGAACAGAACACAACAACTTGCTTTAGGAACTTTCACCGCTAGTAAAATTCACGAATTTGTAAGGTTCCTTCGAAATCGAGCATAAATACTTATTTCCTTTCCCATTTCGATTCTCCTTCTTTCCGTAGCAATCAAATCAAGGAAAAAAACCTCCAANACACAACAACTCCCTTTAGGAACTTTCACCGCCAGTAAAATTCACGAATTTGTAAGGTTCCTTCGAAATCGAGCATAAATACTTATTTCCTTTTCCATTTCGATTCTCCTTCTTTCCGTAGCAATCAAACCAAGGAAAAAAACCTCCAAAGAATTTAACTCCGTAACAATGTGAAACAGAGTAATAATAAAAAATGAGTACTCTTCTCGAGGTAATCGGTGTGTTCTCATGGAAATATATATTGTGAACAAACTTCAAAGTAACAAACTATTAAAGTTGTAGGTTTAGTCACAAAAAAAATGTAACTCACAAAACTAATAAAAAAAATCTTATATAATACAGTACGCTCCGAACATGAATGATGATTGATATCTTCTGGTATACCCCACCAAACCAACAACAAATAACTTTACTTAAAATAATTAGGTATGAATAACGCTGATCAAAAATTACCTACTTTAATATGAAATAAAAAAGAAGTATACAAAAGCAGGCTACTTAACAATCATTAATGTAATAAGATTACAAAACTATACAACCAACATATTGTTATATGTTTATCCATGTATTTAATATTCATGAGGATTATTAATCATATGGCGTTTGTCTTTGTGTATTTATCGCCATTTATAGCGATGTGCTCTGGGAAGGGATTACAGTGGAACTATATGAATTATTGGAAAAAGATTTTAAACATGTGTGTCTATCTATTTAACTCTCCTCAATTCAAAGAATTTTAATTACGAAACCAAACCACGAATATACTTACTTATTATGTCTCAGTGGTGCAGTTGTATAATGTGTATTGAATTGTGTAGCATAAAAAACTAGTTATTTTACTTTTGACGAGAAAGTTTAAATGTAATAAAAAAGGACTTTGTGCTAAAAAAACAGCATAAACCCAATTAACTGGTTTAAAGGTAAAAATAAATTTTTGATTTCTCTCTGAAACTCATTGGCATTGGCATACATGGACTTTTTTTACTCTTTTGCATCATCATTTCTCCATTCATGGGAATTCATGGGATTTATAATTAACTCCTTCAATATGCAAAATGGGGAAGCTATTGACCCTGACCAGCTAACAAAATGAACAATGGTCCACTTCCGCTAGCGTCTTCTGTCTGCTATGCTCACTCTCAGTTCGCCCCATCACTTTCCCGTGGAGCGGTAGGCAAAAACCCTTTGACTTTCTGTCTACCTTTTCTGTTGCGACAGCTCATCACATCAAACCAAAACCAGCCAACAGGCCAAATGAGTATTACTGCTATTGCTCGCTTGTGGACGGCAAGTAGAGCTGGGATTTTTTGGAAAAATTTAGATTCCGATTTTCCGATTCCCTACATTTTGAACCGATTCCCGAATTCCGACCGGGATCCGACCTAAAAACTTTTTCCGGTTCCGTTCCGATTCCGGAATCGAAAAAATCTAAACCGTTCCCGATTCCGTTCCGATCCCGATTGCCATATATTATTATATGCATATGCCATATATTTTTGTTATGAAAAATGCAATGAAATTTGCGTAAGCAATAAAAAAATGCGATAAAATTAGTTTTTGTCAGAAAATACACCGACTCAAAGTCAAACAACATTTTAAAAGGACCATAGTGTAACATGTTTCATTGTTTTTGTGCCATTTTTGCGCATTATAACACAATATTTAACCTAAAAACTTTTTCCGGTTCCGTTCCGATTCCGGAATCGAAAAAATCTAAACCGTTCCCGATTCCGTTCCGATCCCGAATGCCATATATTATATCATTTTTTGCTATGAAAAATGCAATGAAATTTGCGTCAGCAATAAAAAAAATGCGATAAAATTAGTTTTCGTCAGAAAATACACCGACTAAAAGTCAAATAACATTTTAAAAGTACCATAGTGTAACATGTTTCATTGTTTTTGTGCCATTTTTGCGCATTATAACACAATATTTTACTCATAAAATTTTAGTCGGAACTCAATCGGAACAAAAACAAAAGAGATTCCGTTCCGTTCCCGTTCAAAAGTAAAAAATTCCGACCGATTCCCGACCGACTGCTCAGAATTTTTTCAAATTCCGTTCCGATAGTCGGAACGGAATCGGAACGGGACCGGAATGTCGGAATATCGGAACATTTATCCCAGCTCTAATGCTGTGTTTGGTTGTGTTCTGACCTGCAGACAAAAATCCTTCGAAAGTAGGTTTTATTCCCCTAAATTCTTAATTCTTAACCTTCTCTGTTTCAGGCGGAGAGACACAAAGGGAGAAGCCATTTGCGTAATGAGGCGGAGCCGCAAAACTTTTGCAATTCGTTTGTACACGTTTATTCATCCACAGTAGTTATTCCCTTTGCCCAGCAACAACTTTCTTTCTCCCCTTCAAAAAAAAGTTTACAATTTTTCGCATGCTTCCACCTCAGCTCCGAAAGATACGGAGTAATAGTAGTTCGTTGTAGTAGTGTAAATCTCCCTACAGTTATTTTTTCCTTTTTTTTGCGTAAGCAATGCTACAGCTAAAAACGGAACTATGTGGTCGTGGAAGGCGGATGATTTTACCAGAGTTTGAAATGCGAAGGACAGGGAAATCCTTGGCTTTACTTTTTTTTGTTTTCGTGTTACTAACTAACTTCTCGTGACTTAACTACCACAATTTTTTTAAGAAAAAAAGTTTACACTGCAGAATGAAAAAATGGCCAAATTCACTTTTGCCCTTTACCTTTCTTTCCAACATTTTTTTTGAATTTGAATTAGAATTCTAGAATACCCTCATTCCGATTCATGCTGGCATTGAAAAAAAGTTTCCCCGGGACGGGAAACACCAATGCACAGGACAGTAGTTTCTCGTGGTTGGGCGGAGATTGGATTAAATTTTGAGGACGTTCTTTTTTTCAGAAATGGGATGCGTATAGGAGAAAACGGGGACAACTCACCTCATGGAACCAGTTCAGCCTTGTGTGGGGAGGATTGGCCTGTACGGAGCACTCAAAGTATGCGTCGTCCCCTGAAAGGTGAAAAATACAAGAAAGTGAATTAGATTTGAAGGTCATGCATTGCAAAAAATTAATTTAGTTTTTTATGAATCACGAGACACCTCACCTTCTTTAATGTCGTCGGGATTCAAATTTTCACCGAGTTTGAGGTACACTCGTGGGGCGTAGTGAACATTGAGTCTCCAGCGGGCTTCCATCGCACTTCCCGGGATCCTGTTAAACAATCCGGATTAATATTTTTTGCAGGTGGATAGAAACAAACGTCCATTCATTCATTCATTAATCCATTCTGCTCACCATGGATTGTCTCCTCGGCAGGTAAGGATTTTACCATCGTCCTCAATCGTCGGGATTAGGTGGAGGATGGACTTTGTCACGTTCTTGTCCTCGCTGGGAGGCTGTGGAAAAGATTGTCTCCTCGGCAGGTAAGGATTTTACCATCGTCCTCAATCGTCGGGATTAGGTGGAGGATGGACTTTGTCACGTTCTTGTCCTCGCTGGGAGGCTGCGAAAGTGATAAGCCAATGATGTTAGATAAAAATACTTTCATGACTCCATTCACCGAAAAATGAGCTCTCTAAAATTCCAGATTAAGACTTACGACTGTGGGAAGCTGATTAATTTGGCGGCTATTTTTCCACCAACTGATCACCGCTGGTGGACGAGAGCCCACTGTGATGCATTCTATGTCATATCTCCTCTCTGCCAGCAGGAAGTTATCTTGTGTGGTTATAATTGTTTGCAGGGGTCGTACTGAAAAAGACAAAACATACTTAATTAATTTCATGATATTAAGATTTGTAATAATCAGGGTTTAAAGTTGAATTTCGACTCGTTATCTGATTCTGTTTCAATTCAAACGTAAATATTAATTAAATAATATGAGCTCTAATCTCAGCACGTATTTAATTTTGGTGGAATTATTTAGTATGCTTTAGCGCTTTCCTTTCATTACTAATCCTTTATTACTACGTGCCCTGATAATGATGCTTTGTTCAAGGAGCCATTTCCGTTGCGGGATTGAGGTTAAGTGAAAAATATCTACGGAATAATATCGCACAACAAAATACATATTCAATCTGAGAGGACAAAATTCCCCAGCTTAATGCTGGTCCAGGTAGAGTATTTAGGCACTCCGCAGAAGTCAGCAACATTGTCGCTCTCTAATTCAAACTGGCATTCGGGAGAAAGTCCCAGCCTGGCTTGTTTGATAAGGCGCATTCGCGGTTAGCTTCCCAGAATATCATTATCTCTCAAAAACAAGCACCAGCATTAGCGGTAATGCCGTACCTGCTGTACCTCGTATTAGTGGGAGCTACCGGTACCGGCTTAGAATTAAGTGAATTAGGTTGGACACCACTTAAAAACTACATTGCATAAACGCTAAAAGGCCTACATGTCGTTTCAAATCGAATTAATCCATTTCGCTGAATTCCTTTCCCGAGAATTATCACAAGCTTCCATTTCCATGTTGTGCTTCTTCTTCTACAAATAGTATTCAGTTCACGAGAGCTACAATATGGACATTGGCATCAGCTCGCTCTTCTGATTTCTATCAAGGGAGTCTGGGAGCAAGTTAGTAAGTATCATGCCGTGCAAGTGTACAAGGATTAGATAGAGATACTCGCTTACTTACAGAGCTCCATATCCCAAACTCCCAAAAGAGACTGACTGAGCGAGTAAGTAAGTAAGTGAGTGGCCAGACTTCCGTGCAGAAGTTGTTGTTTCAGATTTCTGACTGACTGACTGATTCCGTATCAGAGAGAGAAGAGGACAATTCATATTGCGAGCGTCTATACTCCCGAAAAAAAAGCAATTGCGACGAGCTGTCACTTCTGCAAGAAGGAATGGAGTGCGGGATAAGGAAAGATATGAAACTAGTAGGCATGAGAAATGACGGTCACTAAAGTATTCCCTTCACCTGAAAACTGTCAAGGGAACTCCTTATCTAGAAGGGCTGTCTTATAACATGCTACAATCGAGATGGAGAGTTTTCCGACGGAAAAACCCACTCGTTCTAACTTTAACCCTGGCAGAAATACTACGCAATCGTTGGTGATGATGACGCTAGCCGAGTCAGACGCTGATTGCAATCTCGAGGTTGTCATAAGTCTAGGTCATAAATAAGGTCCTGTCTGTCTCATGTCTTAGGTTGCCCCGGCACATTGAGTAACGCATGTTTTGGCTGTGATTGAGTTGGCCAGCCCGAACCCAAAGGTCAGGTCAGGAGCTAAATGAGGGAATAAGTATCATTAACTTTGATACTAAGTAGGAGTAGGAGAAACTAACTCTGGGAGGAAAGTTGAGGAGGCAATCACGTACAAGTGAAGTTCCCGGAGGAGAGGAAAGAGATGATGATAATGGTGATGGGTCTATAGCAATGTCAACCAAAACTCACAACCCGTGACAATTAGATTTCCCAGGAGTGGGTAAATTGACACTTGTGCGAGACTCAAATGTTGTCCACTCCATGAAATGATCGCGAACTTGCCACTAAGTAAGTACTCACTTCTCGAGCTCTGGAAAATGGAAAGTGGGGCCAGTACAGGACGTTGCGCTTTCTAATAATTTATTGTAGTGCCTCTGCCGATGAGAGAGCGAGTGACGGAACACGTTGAGAAATGAAAAAATGAAACTTGACATATTATTGTTGTGTCCTAGCTTGATTTCCTCTATAAAAGATACAATTTTTCAAGTAGGTCCTTTGAGATTGCAGCCAAGTTTTGAAAAATGGTTCCATCAAAAGTCAATAATTTCAAGAGATTGAAAACTTGAGTGGGGACTTACGATTTAGGTTCACCATGACCTTCGTTGAGGGTGGGTGTGCCTGGTTTGTGTTTGAAGCATGACACGAGAATTCTGCGTTGAGGTGGTGGCGACTTAGACGATTAAACACCAAGCGATTCACTAGTATCCCGTCGTTGCGCTCCTGATAAATCTCCATCGATCATGGCGTTACCCATCCACCACGTTAGCTTAGGCTTTGGACGACCTGGAAAGTCATAAATTGGTGAGAATCATTCAGTGAAAACAATTCCATAAGTAATTCAACTCTATAGTACTTGTGGATACTCACCTCCTGAAACTTCACACGTCAGAATAAGGTCACCACCCTCATTGTATGGACCTACATGCTTCATGGTTACAATCCCATTGGAATCGTATATCACAGGCTGATCTGGAGGCACTGTAATGGAATTATACAAAATGCATAATTTAATTTATCCTCATAATTTATAATACAAAAGCATCTAGAGAAGTGCTTCCCCGGTATAATTTTGTAAATCAAAAGGACGAAAACGTAATCCATGAGTATCATGCAAATAATAAACAGTAATAGATGGAAAATACTCTAAGAAGGTAAACCACTTGAACCTAGAATGCGACTTTGATCATGAAGCTGCACCCAGTACACGGCCGGCAAGCGGTCTTTTATTATTTTCTTACCCGCTAAATATCCTTGCAAACCCATAAGACCTCCGTGTTAATTAACTCTTAAGGGCTGTGAAACAGTTTACTGTTATTTCATTCAGGGGAAGAAAAATGTATGATCCTCCGTCCAAGGTTAACTTTTTCTTTTATACTTTGAGTGAAGATACCATAAAAAAGATTGGAGTGGTTCGTGTAAAATGTGTAAATTCTCTAACTAGTTCAAGTAAGTAAGTATCTAACTGCACAGCACACGTTTTACTTATTTATTTGTTGCAAATAGCAACTTCAACCAGCCCACCATGACCTGGAGCGGTGGCGGTGGTGGCAATGATTATTATTTTTTATTACCGCCATTCTCCTGATGATGATTATTATTATCAAAGCGATTTCCAGGTAAACCAGACCAGACGTACCTGCAACTTCTTCTAGCAGCGCACGATTCCGTCCATCCATCCACGAAAGTCAAACTCCAGGTCATTGTCGTTCTCTTTCTCATGCAGACCCACAGCCATGAACACTGGTATATTGTTCATAGTGGAGCTTCGACTTTGAGCCACAAATTACTCCTGAATATTTTACGGCTTCAGCGGAAAGTTTATCGCGAAACTTTCTCCACAGTCGAGGCATTACAGGAGTGCGGAAGCCAAGAAAGTCTTTCATTCGCTCGTGATTTCCGGGCTAATAACTATAATTTTTGCATCACAAGTCAAGTCCCCGGGATAATAAACCTTATTGACTCGAAATTAATTAGGATTGTGGGCTTTCTTCAGGAGATAAAAAATGATGAGGCCCTGCCCTCCCATATTAATTTTGGCTAGCATGAAAACTGGCACGCTTTATATGGACAGCAAACAGGAGATATACAAAACGGTGAAGACACTTTATCATAATTAAAGTCTTGGAATAAATATGATGGTTATCCAGAAATAGCAAATTTCCCCACACGATAATAAAATTGGCCAAAACGCAAAGGACGCAAAAGGTAAAGCTTAAAATTTTTAGTTAATTTTGAAAAATTTAGCAATGCCTCCACAAAAAAAAACGCAGAGTTTTACAGGACACCGGAACAAGACGCATTTAATGCATCTTTATGGGTTGCTTCTTATCAACGGAAAAAATCAAAAACGAAAAAATAAATGAAATACATGTTCAGTGTGTGCGTAAGCTCAATTTGATTCAACTGATTCTGATTCATTTCTCTTGACATCCTCATCTCAGATTCCCTTTCCAATTCGGAGAAATAAGTTTTAAGCTCGTGACAAACTCAAACATTCATCATCGTGATCATTGTACGTTGAAAACTTTTTCCTCAGATTCAGATTCAGATTCGATTGCTCCCTTTTCGGTCTTGATGCTCAAGTGGAAAGTTTCCTCTGCGAGGAGATATCGGGGGAAAACTTTGAGTCTCTGAAATGATTCCAATTCCCTGAATCACAATCCAAATTTCGAATTTCCACACCATCGAAATCGAAATAATTGCGTGTGTGTATGAACGCTGTCGCAATCAAAGTTGAAATCAAACACCCATCCCATCCCAAAGATCAATTTCGTTAGAGGAGCTACTCAAGCGTGGAGTACCCATCGTTGTAATGTTTATGCAAGACTTTGAAGCAAAGCCGTAGAAACTCCTGCTCCACTGCTCCCACATTACAATACAATGCAAACTATATAGCCTAAGTTCTGGTTTTGGTTCGGATTTATTCAATTCCCCGCATTGAAATGAAGTCGTAGAAAGTAACAAAGTATCGATGTTATGCTTATTAAATAGCTCGCAGCAACAGCAGCGGCAGGAACAGTGCTTTCTTCTCAGAATGGAGTAGTACTTTTGGGTGTATTATCAGGGAGAAGTGAAGAAGAAAAACAAAACTTGCTCGGAAATTTAGAAGCGGGATAGTTTTCCAGGGCTTGGAGATCGCCTTTGTACTCCAGTATTTCACTTTAATTCTGTTGATACAACTTACTTGTGCTAACATAGACACTTAAAGGTTTTCTTCAGAACATCATTATCATGATTGGTGAGGTGGAAGGCATGTTTATCATCCTCCACTAAGCCATTCACGTTTTCTTTGCTGGTACGCGGATAAGTTATTAGGCGATTGAAATTGAAACTTGTTCAGCGTGTTTACATACTTGGCGATTCTGTAAAGTTGTTGTGAGCTCACGATCACATACATAAATAAATGTTTCCATGAGGAAATAAGCAGGGATGAGATGATGATATGAAGAAAGCAGTTCTGAGTTGGCGTTCGTAAATAAACACCTACTCATACCAAAGCTAAATATTTAGTGGGTGGGTGAAGGGAAAGTTGTTAATAAGCTGTAGCGTGGGATGGGATCTCCTCGAATCTGGATTATTGAATTTTCAGCAAGCAACTTTCACTACGTCAACAACCATTTCCCAATAATTTGTAACGAACCCAACCACAAAAGCGTAAAAACAGTAGAAATACAGATCGCCTTCTCATTCAAATTAGCGAGGATCTGACCTCAATTCATTCCTCACATTTTCGTAATTTTATCGACTCCATGATTACTTGGTAATTATAGTGCACTATTGATTTCTCCTAGAATCTTCTCGAACTAATGAGACAATAATGAGTTGAGGGAAGGCCCCAATGCAAACATGTTAACTTCTATACGATCTATTTAGATACATAAGTACGTGTCAACAAATCATTAATTACTTTAATTAGGGATGAACCAGGAAGTCATCGATGGAGGCCTAGTCAATTAATTCCTTATGTCATTATCGAAGAACTTAACCTGGTAGACTCTGGTCTAATTTCACTGCCAATACTAACCAAATATTCATTAGACAAATGATTGATCTCTTGGCATTTCACTGTGCCTTGCACACTTATTCGAGCTACTTTAGGGCAGCGGACCTTGCAGCAAGTGCCTTGCATACGCTCCACGTTTTCTCCTTGGAATAATAATTTATGCTTCGTTCGTGCGCCTGAATTTCGGCCGAAGTAAAAAAAAAGCTAATGCCAATAGGTAGTCCATATACGCTCAATTCGAATTTTTTTTAATTTGCAATTTTTTTCCGGAGTTCTTGCGTCATAAAAAATATTGTCCATATTTTGATAATCTTTTTACTTCAAGATCATAAACAATTCCCATGAAATTTACAGTTATTGCTTCCATCGCCAGCTTAATTTCTTCATGGAAAAGGGAACAGGCTCCCCAGTCTTCTGCCTACGTTACTAAAGATGAAGCATATTTTCAGCAAGGAGAAAGCACAAGTTGGTTCAATTAGGCACGTATGTACTCATTTTTGCAAAAAAAAGAAAAAACTTTCGCATACTTCTCCCAGTCTCAGCCAAATGCTATCAGTGTTTTAGCAAAATCCTTGCCTCTTGAGAAATGTTTTTGATCATACATGAAGAATTTTCCCCTTTGTGAGCTCCACATGCACCACCCTTCCACCCACGTTCATTTCCCTCAACTCTGCAAACTTTTTTTTGCAACATCTGCGTTTTTTAGCATCAGAGAAGAGATGAGAGTATTATTCTTTATGCTCTTTGGATGGATGAAAGCGGAAACCGGATATTTATTTCTAGATCAAGGGAAATGCTCGAGTTGGTATCATTACTACACTCTAATTTTGCAGTTTGACTCTCCCGGTCGCAGAAGTCAGCAGGTTTTCCCAAAGTTTCGGGGAATTCAACCATGAATTAAAGTCGTAAGGGTGGATTAATAAGTTTTTTTTGTAAACATGATGTCACAAAAAAAGTCATCGTAAGTAACTACTTATGTATTTCTACTGCACTCCCTCACTCGCTCATCTCTTCTGGCTCTCGACCCCTAAACCTTGAAACAACCAGAAGCGATTTATCAGAGCGAGATTATCGTGAGAAAAAACTTGGGGAACTGTGAGTGCACAAGAAGTAAAAAACAACTAATAATTCTCCAAGAGATGAACGAGCAGATAAAAAGTTAACTTTGAAGCTGGAAGAAACTCTGCTGGAGAAGAGGGGGGCTATTGAGTGAGATTTTAGCGATACGGGGAAGAATATTGTAAATTATAGCATTTGGACATTTAGAAAAACAATGTTTAAAAAAAGTATCAAAACGTTTCATTTTTTCACGCTTGACTTAGTATCTAATATTAATCACGGTAAACATTTTGGCATTCATTAAAACCCGATGGACAGGAGAACTTTATCGGACAGAAGAACAAACATTTCCGTGTCTTATTCTGACCAGTTCCATCTTTGGGGCAAACTGAGATAGTAGACTCGCCGTTAAGGATTGATCCCTTCGCCCTTCTTACATATTTAAACTATTTTCCATTGATTACTGCCGAAGTGAATAAGAAGTGATGTGGCGCGGGATGAGCTCAAGGTAAAGTACACGCCCAATTCACACCTGAATACTTCAATCTCCCCGATTCGCTTAATTTAATTCAATGGGCATTGAGGCGAAAGTAAGTAATAATATAATCCCTTTAGTCGTTGAAAGATATGGTGTCAATTTCTACCCTCGCTCGGGTTGTCCCATAAGACATTGGGAATTGTTATATTTTTGAACAAAAAAAATCATCTGGTGACACCAGCGACCTTCCTTCTGCCATCTTTTCTCAAACAAGGTTCACAAGGTACAAGATTTCAAGTTTCATGAGCCCCATAAAGTTTTTCTGAATCTTCCGATGCCGACAATAACCAGAACTCTATTGCAATTTCATGGGACAACTTCTGCAAAAAAAAAGTTTGTTTGGGGGAAAATCTGTAGAAACAAAAGTTTTTTCATAGATTTCCTTCTAATTTTGGCGAGGTTGGTTCGCTGATGATAAACTACTATTTGTATTACACTTGCTTAGGCCATATCGTCAAGCTTGTTCTTCCCTTTTACTTAATACGGTGTCAAAGGATTGGCCGCCTTCGCTATACTCCGACTTTAAGTCATATTGTTAAGAACGTGATCCAATTATTTAAGGCTCAAAAAATTGTACAAGCCGACTTTTTTCCCGAAGATTTTCAGTGAGTCCACGAGAGGGGCACTATAAAGTAGTTGGAGGTCAAGCGAAAGGAATCGCTCATAATAGAGGAAAATCTTGAGCCCAGCTCTAAGCATTGCTGGGACACGGTTGGGCATCGGGCAAATCTAAAAGGATCTAAGGTGAAAATTAGTTGGGCTCTTTGTCTCTGTCTGGGAACCTGGGTGGCCATATATCAATATTATTTTTTTATCTGCTCCGCTCGACAACTCGTCTCTTGATATCGTCCAAATTGCTTTGGGCATCTGAGACAATTCCAACAAAAAATCTCTGAGAGAGTCAGTCGGAGGCGTTTCACATCCTTTCCGAGGGCCTCCAGCCGCCTCGCATCTCTTCTCAGCTCAGCTCAGCTCTCCTACGGAACGGAGGCGGGAATAATTGGGCATTCCGGATTGGAGCGGCTTTCAAAGCATTAGATTTTTCAGATAAAAATGGAACGGATTTGAAAAAAAGTATAAATTCTCCGCTCAGGTATACTCGTATTTACGAGTCTATACCTCCAAGCCAAGTCAAAATCCTTATTTTATTTCGTAATATTATTCCACATCGTCTCAGTCATATTCCTTAATCGCTCAAAGAACATTCTCCCGGAGACAGTGAGACCCTTCATTTTTCCGAAATGGAAGTCGTGTTCGAGGAACGCTCCCTGCATTTTCATTTTCCCCAGCCGATCGCCAAAAAAATTAAGTGTCCTTTTCTCCATCCAGCACGTTCACCTTCATTTTTTATTGCCGTCTACTGCTTCTGCTGCTGCCAGAACCATATCTGCTTTTAATCTCTCCAACTTTTTATTCCTAATGTCAGTCCTCCTCACCCCGAGATGTTTTTTATGTCACTTTTTTCGCAACTTTATGTCAAAACTCGCAAAAATACGGAATACATAAAAATGAGTCGTACTGGTAAATAGTAGCTCAGTGCGAGATTGAGCACATCCATTAAAGCACTTTCAGATCGGGATATAAGGAATTGTAACCTCCTCACGTACTTATTTTTCCGTTTGTCTTTATACGTAACATATCCCACCTCTCAACTCCCACTTTGTGCGAATGTACTTTTTTATGCCTTATTTGAATATGGTATTAACCTCTTCCCATCCTGGGCCTTTTTTTCCTGTGCCATTTTATGACATGCTTAAATGGCTGTCAAAAAGGTTAACAGCGATTCAATCGCACTCATACTTTCCCGAACGGAAAGAAAGGGAAAAAGTGCCTCGTAATCTCCATGTAGCGTGGTCCGGCTTGGCTTGGCTCAGCCTAGCTCACTTCAGCCTGGCATGGTTCAGTCTTGCCCTTCACCACAAGTTTCGCTTCATCTCCATCGTCGTCATCATATCGCTCTAATGTAATGCAAAAAAAAGTTAATCCACACTTTCCACTCTATTGCGTGCATATACCCCCTAAAAATAACTATGGTACCTATACACACCTACAGTCCGATGAATCTCATCCAATCTCCCTAATTCGAGTGGATCACCCCACACGAAGTGAAGTGAAAAACCCACCGGAGAAAAAATTCTTCTTTTCACGTATTACACCTATTTAAAAAAAGGACCTGCTCAGTTCCGTTCAGCTCAGCGCAACTCGAGTCAGCAGAGAATTCCCGCAATACTATTATGAGGGAAATTGCAAGAAGCAATCTTCCATTTTCACCCAACCCAACCAAAAACCTCGGGGCGTACCCTACCTAAATCAACTTTTGCTCTCGTCTCATCTCCTTCTCGATGAGGAACTACTTTTTTTCTGAAACTTGTTAACCTAACCAGCCTCATCTCATATGAGAGGACATGGTCTATGATGCGTCGAGTGGCGCAAGTAAGTATATGTATTTATGTGTATGTATGTTGAGCAGCTTACGTATTCGCAAAAAATCCTCCAACCAAGGCAACAAACTTGGGATGGAGTGGAAGAGAACGAGAGGATTTTTAATACTTTCACGTATTGCCTTCCGGAATTTTATTGCTTGGAAGAAGAATGCGCGAACGTCATTTCTAATTCCATTTCCTTCACCAAGTATTAAATAATATCTGTTATAATTATATTGTATTCATGGGCAATGCCCAAGGAGTACCTTGAATAAAACCTCAATCAATTTCTAATTCCATTTCCTTCACCTTATTTAACATCTATGTAATCTAGAATGGGTAAGTAGAGAATAGGGGGAGAGTGCTACTTACTATACTCACTTCTGTGGGAAAACACACATGTAATAAAGTGTCAGTTGATTTAAGGAAGGAAAAGAAAGGAGCAGCATATCTCTAGGCATCCCATCTCATCCCGAGGTTTTTTTCACTCCATCGTTCATTTTAGGTGTAAATGGAGTCATATCTTCCTACTCTAGGGTAACTATGAGTCTTTGTGTAAGCGAATGGGTACAGGGAAATGTGATATGGGGTGGGGTTGTCGGTTAGGTTGGGTTAGCAGGTGGTAGAAATAACAGCCTCCCTCGGAGGACCGGGTTCAGGGGGAATGTGTGACCTAAAAATTACTCCAGGATGATGGATTTCTTGGTGCAGGACGCACCAAGAGGATAAATTGTAAGACCAACTTACTTCATAGATACTCCCAATCTGGAGGAGGTGTATCCAGAATATCATTTCAAGCCACTGCTTATATGTATTTGAGCACATAGACATTTTTTTGTTACGCTTGGCGTAAGAAAATTCAAGGCTGGAAAATATTTTTTTCTACCAAAAGACGCACTAAATCCTACACTTCGTCCTTAAGGAATAATTTATAAAATATTGGTATCGTGAACCGTTCCAGCCAAATAGGAAATGGTTAACTATTTAGCGAACAAGCTAATTCACATATAATGAGGTGAGGGAACTACTACTTCTGGCTCCTTATCACTCTGGCATTTTTAATGCGCTCCCAGTGAAAAACTCATTTTTTCTCGGGAGAAGTACTCATTGTTGCTATGACAGTTGGCAGCTAGCTCCTCCTAATACTGAAGTGATCATAAAGGTTGATATAGTGGAAAAAATTTTCGGCTTCACACCGCGGAAAAAGTTTATCGTCAAAGGCTGTCTGTCCAGTCAGCGAAAAGACGTGAGGAGCTCTTGCCTATTTGCTTAGTTACTTTTCTCCCCTGTTTTACGACCGACATCACAAACATTCCATCACAATATCAGGAAAATGTCTCGTTTTATCTGTCTATTTTCCTGTAATGCGAAAAGACTAGCTGTTGGCAAAGTGTCCTTTCCTCTCCCCTTCCTCCTTTCTCCGGACAATTTTGATGGTCGCACTTTAATTCCTTTTTATGTACTTCTACTTTCACTTCCTGGAACAAACCTCGAGCCTAACAAACAACCTTACCTAGGTAGTAATAGGTTTACCTACTACCAACACTCCCTGGAATTATGCGTGGCACAACGACGACAACGGAAGTCTCTCCCGTTTTTTAATGGAAGGACCAGGAATTATTGTTGCCACAGCTACATCCTTCCCAACTTCATGACAGTTTGATGGCTTCCCTCTCCCAAACATTGTAAAGCTATCCGAACGGAGATGGAGAGCCTTTTCCTTCACCATGACAAAATGAAATGCTCTCATTCTCATTGCTTTGGGGGCTGACTCGTCGTAGCTTGTTGTAATTTTCCTCCGAAAAACAGCCTCGCATTTCACATTTCAGGCATGAAGCGCGCGTAAACGCACTGTGGTGCTCTCCAAATTGTAGGTGAGCATTAAGTTTTTTTTTCACCACAAGTTCCGGGAATGGATCACATCCATTTTTAAATACACTTACGCAGCTGCCCAAATTGCTTGTTTATTTTTTCCGAGAGAAGCTAGGAAGCCTCAAGTGACTGAAAGCCCTTACGTAAAGCTATCCGAACGGAGATGGAGAGCCTTTTCCTGACAAAATGAAATGCTCTCATTCTCATTGCTTTGGGGGCTGACTCGTCGTAGCTTGTTGTAATTTTCCTCCACAAAAACAGCATCACATTTCACATTTCAGGCATGAAGCGCGCGTAAACGCACTGTGGTGCTCTCCAAATTGTAGGTGAGCATTAAGATTTTTTTTCACCACAAGTTCCGGGAATGGATCACATCCATTTTTAAATACACTTACGCAGCTGCCCAAATTGCTTGTTTATTTTTTTCCGAGAGGAGCTAGGAAGCCTCAAGTGACTGAAAGTCCTTACCTAATGGGTTTGTATCTCTCCACCTACAGCCAGACGCGGAGAATCATGCCTTCCATTTCTTTCATAACTCTTTGGTTAGCCTGAGCATCTACCGGATCCAGATTCAAAGCAGAACATAAAAAGTGCTAAAACACCCAGCTCAAACGCGAAGATGTTTAATGTGCTCACATTCAACATTTATTTTTGTATAAACCCCGCATAAATATATCCACGAATGGAACAATCTTCCCGCACTTGTGTAGTGTAGGTTATACTCTGTTTTCTACAGCTAACTACTAACCCACTTCGTTTCTGGTAGTCTTCTTCATGTTTGAACCCTGTGACACTTTCCCCATGAATTAGTAGTGGGGAACACGTCACCGTACTTAGGCAAGTGAATTTCTGATAAAGATCTTAAATTATTACTGGGCCCATCCACGAAGAGAGGGAAGAACTTTGCCTTGTAAATATAGGTAGGTACATACATACATCTGTCACTTGTTTACTTCTGGCTTAAGTGGTTCGAGAATCTCCCCGTCTTCATTCATAGGTACACGAACGAGTACAAAACAAAACAACATTCCTACTGTGGAGCATGCTTCCGTATTTTATTTACCTCGCTGTAGTGACAAGGCTGTCGCCGGTAATTTCCAGCGTCCAACTCATTCGCGAGGGGGATTTGGCAGCTCTCATTTTCACAAAGTCATAATAATCACTCCTCTACACTGCATGGAGGGAAGAGCTAGGCCTTGCGTTAAAAAATATATGCTCAGTCCCATCAAGAAAATGTTTCGCATTGTTTTTGACAAGCAGTCACTTCCAAGGAATAAGTGGGGAACATGCTAAGATTAGACACTCGATCCTATTCCCCTCTATTAATTCCATATTCCCAAGGTTCTCCAAGGAAAACGAGGGGAAAGAAATCAATACTGGAATTAAAAAAGCAGCTGCTGCTCCTCCTGCAGTGAACATCTCATTACCGAGTTGAATTGAACTACTACTATTTTCGCAATCGCGATCTCCATTTCTCGTAGCTCATTTCCAGATTTAATCGTAAATATGCCT
The DNA here is from genome assembly GCA_027744355.1 of Tyrannoseira gladiata. Classification (NCBI taxonomy): domain Eukaryota; kingdom Metazoa; phylum Arthropoda; class Collembola; order Entomobryomorpha; family Entomobryidae; genus Tyrannoseira; species Tyrannoseira gladiata. The sequence goes on from JAHZNH010000478.1 coordinate 19,544, forward strand.
ATTCCAGGCAACTGCGGGGCCAGCTAGGTTTTTAATGAAGTGACGTGTAGCACTGATTTAGGTACTTAAATATTCCAGCTCTTTCACACGATTTCAGAATGAGAATCGGATGGGGAAAATATCTGATGGTGGAGGCGGAGGCATAGGAAAACGAGGGGGAAATAAGAAATCAATACTGGAATTAAAAAAGCAGCTGCTGCTCCTCCTGCAGTGAACATCTCATTACCGAGTTGAATTGAACTACCACTAGTTTCGCAATCGCGATCTCCACGTCTCGTAGCTCATTTCCAGATTTAATCGTAAATATGCCTATTCCAGGCTTTCGGGACTGGCACGGTTTTTAATGAAGTGACGTGTAGCACTGATTTAGGTACTTAAATATTCCAGCTCTTTCACACGATTTCAGAATGAGAATCGGATGGGGAAAATATCTGATGGTGGAGGCGAGGCATTATAGAATTGCATATTCCCCCAAACGGTGGAAGGATTGACTGGGCAATTTCATTATATTTAATGCTTCATCAAAAAAAACACTGGGAATAAGTATGGGAGCGCCTGATGCAACGCCCGAGATTGGGATAGACCGCTCATTCCTTCCACTCCACGTTTATTTTAGAACTAGAAATGGAAGTGGGAGTACACCATAGGTACTTCCCTTATTAATATTACCGATGCGTTCATCTGAATTATGGATATTACCTCTAAAGTGGAGGCAATAGGATTTGTCCTTATTTCCTCCCGAACTGCATCCACTTAATCGTTAGGCACTTTGCGTTTGGTTCGGATGCCGATCCCGATGTCACTGCCCCACTTTGGGCTAACACGGAGGATATTTTTGAAACAGTATTTTTCCAGCTCACGGCTCAACATGCTTCAGCTCACTTCATGTTCATGTGCTTGTGTGAGTAATTGCTGGGGAGAAGCGCCCCTTTGGGTAGGGAATATGATGCGAATTGAGAATAAGATGGGAATTTGGTAGGATGGAATGGGTTTTGGTGTGAGGTGTTTTCGGGTTCGGAGTACCTTTTTTCATGCACCAATTTCCCCATCTTCTTCCCAAGTCGAGCCATTTCCATCCGCGGAAACAACCTCCCTCGCGGACCTTCAGAATGCTTGTTGAAATGGAACTAACCTGGGACTAGGATATCTGTTTCCACGTGTGCATGTGCCTACTTAAGTGAGTGAGCTCAAGAATATACCTGGAGCGATATAGGCAGGCTGCAATAACGGAATGAATGGAATGGTAGGCCCCCGTCACAAAATGATGATCTGCAGTTCCAGATATGATAATGTGCAATTTGGGTTTGAGCCCAGACCGCGGGAGCTACCTGAACGAGACTTTTTTTCTGCACTTTCAAGCTCCCAGCTAGAAAGCTCGGATTGGACCCCTCAGAGCAAAAATCGTTTCCAGCGAAGGCAAACTAGAGACTTTTTAGATGACGTGCTGCAATGTGGTTTGGTGTGGAGCGCGGAATGAATTGAAAGTGAAACAGCCACTTCTTGAAAAAGTCGTTTTCCGATCGAAATCTTAGCGAAAATGGCCGGAAGACAGAATATGGAAAGTGGAGTGGAGAATAAGGCAATTTTTTGCGCGGGGGAAAAGTAGGTCATTAGGCAGATAAATAAGGGGGAATGGATCGACATGGGGAGACGCGTAAAATATTATGTTGATCATGTCGAATATAAAAGGAATGGATGGTATCATCTCATCCCATCTCATGAATTCCCTATTTTCTACGTACTCACGTTTCCCCTATACATCACTTGTCATAATCGAAACATTCATGTGGGGTTTGTATTACTAACGGCTTCCAAGATCATCTTGAACGCTCCTCCGAGATAAATATTACCTTTTTTATTGTCTATTGGAAAAAAATGCTGGGGATTTTGCGGGAAAATCAAATCGCACCAGGCACCAGGGAACGAACGAAGTTTAGTTTTTTATGGTGCGTTGCGTACCTACTTACTTATTCCTCCTTTCCCGCAGGGGGAAAGCAGTAGAGATTTGAGGAAGGCCGTTATGAAGCTGTTATTTTAAACTGTGAATGGTTATTATTGTTTCTTGAGAGGGAATCGGCAATTGCCTCTTTTCCGAGGAAATAACCGCCATTCCCGTAATGGATTAAGTATAAAAATTAACAAAGAAATTGTATCGCTTTTTAGATAAGACGGGATGCGAGTTGCGGCATCCACTTTGGGCTATCAGGAACACCTGCATCATCCTTTCTCCAAGAGGTAGAGCTTTTACCGAGTCCTTCCTTAGTTTCTTCCCTGGAAAACCGGAAAACGACAAGGGAGGATGTGGAGTGCAGTTTTACAAGTGTATTTATCAAACAATTTCTGGAAGGAAGAGTTTCCTCCTTCTCTCTATCTATTTCGTAATGATGCAAATGGTCGACAGATACGGAGCATCTGTCTCTGCCCCGGAATAAAAATATAGGTTTTTCCTTTTCCCCACTCCTAAGTTCACCATTCACAACCACTACCAACCAGCGTCTGATGATAAGGGTATGTGCTCGTATTTGATCTGTTTCTCGAACAGGAAGCAGCAGGGTCCGTGTTAAGATGATGATGGTGTGTATAGTTCTTCTAGGTCGTGCATGCATTCATGCAATTTCTCTTCCATTTACTTTGGACTAGTGCCTCCTCCTCTTCCTCATAATTTTTATTTTCTTCCTTTCATTCCTTCACACTGCTATGGTATGGCATGGCATGGCACCTTCTGCTCTTGAAGCCGGGAAATGTATGTCCTCCATTTCTCCCGGTGTAACTCAAATGTGTCTGTTAAGTTTTCAAGAGATTAGTCTGTTTCTCACGAAAAGGAGAGTCGTAACCTGGACTTGGGACTGGAGAAGGGTATTTTTCCCTTTAGCCGCAATATGTGTGTAAATATGCACCCACTCATTCCCATTCCCCTTCCAAAATATCGCCCAGGCCCCTATAAAATTTCATGCATGTATGCATGTATTCCAGGCGTTTTATCGCTCCTGTATTTATTTGGTCACATCACATCGCATGCTGAAAGCGGAGCAGCGGACGGGTCGACATACAAGGAAACCTTGCAGGACCAGGCTGAACGGGTGAAAAAATGAATACGGCAGATAGCAGCAAAGAAAATGGTTCTTTTCCTACGGTGGAGGGAGACCCATTCAGTCCTTTCAGACAGTCAAACTCCGTTCGTAGATTGGGAGTTGTAGTCGAAGCTGAGCTGGGCTAGCCTGGGCGATCCGATGTGAGCAAAATTTTTTTTCGGCAAAAAAAGTAATGTGGTGACAGAGCTCCCCATGCAGACATTAACTCAGCGGGGTGTGGTCATTTAAAACATTGCTTTCTGTTGAATTATTCACTTGAATGGAAAAATGCATGTATTCCAGGCGTTTTATCGCTCCTGTATTTATTTGGTCACATCACATCGCATGCTGGAAGCGGACGGACCGACAGACCAGAAACCTTGCAGGACCAGGCTGAACGGGTGAAAAAAATGAATACGGCAGATAGCAGCAAAGAAAATGGTTCTTTTCCTACGGTGGAGAAAGACCCATTCAGCCCTTCCAGACAGTCAGACTCCGTTCGTAGATTGGGAGTTGTTGCCGAAGCTGAGCTGGGCGATCCGATGTGAGCAAAATTTTTTTTCGGCAAAAAAGTAATGTGGTGACAGAGCTCCCCATGCAGACATTAACTCAGCGGGGTGTGGTCATTTAAAACATTGCTTTCTGTTGAATTATTCACTTGAATGGAAATGCATCCTCCTCTCTGGCGCGAAAAATACCAGGACCAGTAGCACTCGCGTTATCTCACTTTCCTTACTAAGGAGACTGAATATAATATGGAGGCGAGAGTAAGTATTTATTTATCTATCTATTGTCGTAAATGGGAGGACGCACATTGTCAGCAGAATGGCGATGGTGGTGGTCGGTCGGTTAGTTCCAGTCCAACTTACTATTTTTTCTGCGTCCGTATTAAGGCTGAGCCCGTGCCGTCATAACTCCTCGAGCATCTTTTTCCCATAAAGTGGAAAGTCCACGCCAGCTCGGCAACCAAGTGTTTCAAAAAAACAATGAGGGTATGGCTCCAAGTATCTATGAGGACTACTTCCAACCCTTTTAAACTCGATTCCCTCCTTGAATATCTTCATTCCCCCCAAGTGGATGCCGGAGCACTTTGGTCATGAATCATTAAGAAATCATTTTCCCCCTAAATACAAACGAGAGATGAGAAGAAGAAAGAGAAGTGGGGGGACGTGAAATATTGAAATGCGAACGTGAACAATTTCCCTCTTGTGCTGTCCTCAATTATGCATTTAGTGTCTTGGAAACTCTAATTTCTCCGACGTAAGGAGATACATACTCTCAAGTATTCAGATGAATACTTTAAGAGGTTCTGGTTCTTCAAAGTATTTAGCTGGAAGCAAGGCTATAAGCTATATATGGATACCTACGAGAGATGGAACAAGGAACCATCATTCATAGTTTGCACGAAAGGCCGAGAATTGCTTCCACTCGAGCGGGGGAAATTTGGTGCTTCACACAGCTATTAATTTCACGAGATATTAGAGGGTGGCCTTGTTACTCAAAATCTAGAAATTAAGTGGTGGCCATAAATTTAATAACTCATTATTACTTTCACAGGATGGAAAATGTAAACATGGGCAAAAAAACGGGGTGATGCATGGACTCCTACAGATAAAAGTGGTAAGGAATGTATGTACTTAAACATTCACTTTATGTCTATAAGTAGTATGTCCTTATATCTCGTTGCTTGAAATGAGGACAACATCTTCACCAATTTCAAATTAAATTGCACCCTGGTCATTTTTCTCTAGAAAATTGTGCTGGTCTGGCCATGGACCGGGTGGTTCAGGCTTCATCCTTTTCCCCCACATTCATTACCTACCGCCGCACCATGGCACAGAAAATCATGAGAAAGTGCGGCAATCCGGCACCGGCACTGGAAGTTGGGAGATACATGTATGAATTAATAATTGCGAAAACGGTGTTTTCAGTTTCGAGAAAAAATTCATCCGGCCAGCCAGAACGAACTTCCCTCCCCAAGAAAAAAAAAGTTTTTTTTGAGAGGCATGCTCTGAATTTAAGTGAGAAACTCATTACGATTACCATGGGGTAGTGGTGGTGGTGGTGGTGGGAGCAACATCTGCAATGTATATAACTTCGGAAGAGTTGAGGATCTCCCAAGAATTTTTAAGTTGGGGTACAGCGCAAACACCCGAGGTTCTCTTCTGGCTCTAGTTCTTCCTCCACCGCTCCCACTGGCGGAGAAGCTCATTATCGACG
>JAHZNH010000479.1:0-12866 GCA_027744355.1 Tyrannoseira gladiata
GGGGGGCTGGGAGCCTCAGGAGGTCTACTCTGAATTGATGCCTGCTGCTGAGTTATGCTCGCATCTGGACCAGCAACATTAGAAGGCACTTGCCCTTGGACAAATGACAATGCCTCCAATATTGCATCTTCGATGTTATCAACTCCTTTGTTCGCCGGAGGCAGAAACGGCGTTGGTCTTGGTGGCTCTGCTGTACTAGTAGATGTTGTTGTTGCCGCCACACTAACAGCTTCTGCATGTTTCTCAGGAACTGAGCGTGGAGGTGGTGTAATGTAGTTTGGAATAGGGTTCGGTTGTCCCATTTGGAATAGGTAGCTACTACCGCCCGCGGTGCTACTGCCATTGGAGTTGGGAACAATCGTGATGATGATGGTATGGTTCGAGTTATTTGGAATGTCTAAAGGCGCCTTATTCCCAACACTATTAAAATACTGTAGGACAAAAGAATCCGAAAATATATATATATATTTTTTTACAAAAACATTAATAATCACATTATTGCACAACAAAATAATCCATTAATTTTTCTTTATTTTTTTGCTCAACCTGCGATAAAAAGTGTTGGGCTTGGGCTGCTATCTGCTGGTTCGTCATGTTGTTGAGCCCCAAACGATCCACCACAGCTTGCTGCAACCTATTAAATTCCTGCTCATCCGAATCGATTTCATCATCGTCTTCGTTCCCCTTTTGGTAGGGAGATGGTTTGGCACAATTCTACGGAATTTGGGGAAGATAGTTTTGAGCAATTAAAAAAACTTTTGCGTTGAATTACTTTTAATTGGCAATTTGTGAATGCTCTTTTATCAAACCCATGGTATTAAAAGGCAGAGTACCAGTCCAGAAGTGATCCAAATTCTCCCCATGTCTTCTTGAGTGACACCACAGAAACGAACTACTATCTATGCGTTTTAGTCCTTATCCCTTCGCTAGTAGTAGTTGTTGCTCGCATGGTCGCACATTTAATTGCATTTGTACAGGTTCAAGGCACAAATTTGGAAATGCCTAAGTGAACTACGCTTCACCAGCGGGAGCTTACACAAAAAAAGAAGTAAATAATTGACCGGGTCAGTCGTTTCACTAAAAGTGGGACAAACAAAACAGCATGAGCTGGACTGATTCTCTGCTCCACTGTATTTTCAAAAAAGAAGTAAATAATTGACCGGGTCAGTCGTTTCACTAAAAGTGGGACAAACAAAACAGCATGAGCTGGACTGATTCTTTGCTCCACTGTATTTTCTCTGGTGATAAATGAAGGTAAATACATTACTTTTTTTTACATTTCTCGTTCTCGGTAGGATCAAAGTATGTAAGGGTTGTTGGAAGCATTTTATGCCAAAACTAAAACTATGGCAATTCAAATCCAGCACGGGCACAATGCAATGTCAATACTATCGCATTGTATGATAATTTTTGCTGGATTTTAGGACATCACTATTATTATTTTGTGACTTTTGCGACAAAACAATGAGTGACCTCCTTTGTCAAACTTGTTAGTATAGTTAGTTGTAGTTTCCCTTCATTCACTGCCATACACACAAAGTCATTAAATTACAAAGCTTAGGTATACCTTCAGTAGTACATTCAGCCGAGTGGCATGCTATGTAGCTCATGCGATATTTAGAGCGAAAGCGAAAATGAAGCATTACTTGAAAAGTCCATTTTGGCTCGAGCGCTCTTAATTAAGACTCGTTAAGAAAGCGAACAACTTTTTATAGTCGTAATTACGAAAAGAAGTTGGCAGCCTGTGCAATGGCCGGTCTCATTCTACCTGTGCTATTTTTGAGACATCCCTTGGAGAAAGTTTTCGCTGGGGAAGCCATCATAGTAATTAAGTTCTATTCCTCATAATATTTAACCATTATATATCGCCCATTCACAGCGCTCATTTTACCGGCACATTAATCATGAATACCTCACGAGTTTATTTCCCATTTAACGACGAAATACTTCCGGAAAAGGCAGTATGGACGCAAGGTAACATAGTTTCTGAAGTAAGGTCCTATGGTGATTTATTTATTGAAGAATTTGACCATTTCTTTGTGTTGTACGGTAAAAGGTTTCCAGAGTTTAGAATTTTATTTTCCCCATCCTGATTCAATACGTTTGACCTACACGGGGCATCAAGAAATCCTTTCAAGACCAAAGTGACCAGACATGAATGAAAAGATGGAATAAGGGCTTTACGTGAAGAGTATCACAAAATATTTTGGATGTATTTCTATTTACAACTAATTGCGCTCCATTTCGTCAGTTTCATCAGGGAAAATGATGTACACTTCAGATACAGGGGATCCTTTTTTCTGCAGATTTTTTGTTTCCCGTAACGTTTTTATCCCGCATGTTTACTTGCCCATCTGACTTTTTTCAAGTAGCATGGGATAAAAGCAGACTTTATTTTCAAACCCTTGTTCATTAGACCATCATATCAACAGTATCATGAATGGAGGCAAAGGAAGTACCTAAGTACATTGTTTTGTTGACGATTCCATTATCCGTTAAACCAATCCGGGCTTTTCCGAATGGGCAGGTTTGTTGATTGAGAATCGTTTTGTGTGCCCACTCGTTGAGTCAAGTGGAAAGAAACAAACGATCTTTTTGATCATCGACTGGAACCTCATGACCACCACTCAATGGCCGAATTGACTCAACCAATTTTCTGCCGACCATTTTCTAGACCGTTTCATTTCCCGGCAACTTCTGGTCCAAGGATAGGTAGACTGCTAATATCATCAATTTTTCGATATATTATTAAATGCATTATGCTTAAAATGGCGCAGTCAAGAATCGAACTACTTGAGACGGATTTTTGTCCTCGCTCCACGAAAAGTCTGAATCTGAACATCTTCAAAAAGAGTAGCTGTAGCAATCACTGAAAGGAAAATCACAGATTCCTTCATTTTTTCTCTATTCTTTCTCCTGTGAAAGTAAGTATCATCTCTTTATGCACAATGTGACGGATTTAGATTTCATTAGAGCAGAGAAAAGAGATAGATGTTACCATTGTTATCTCACCTGAAACCTAAGCAAAGCCGCGGAAGCCGTGGCACTGCGTGATGTCTGTCGTTTTGTACTTGCTTTCTCCACTGGAATAGATTGTATTTTTTTCTCGTTCACATACATCCGCATTACGTCCTACCTGCCAGCCAGTCTGCTACCGTTAGGATGGAATTCAGCAGCTCTGCGAAATTTGGAGGAAACTACTCTTTTTTTAGATGCATTACCTACCCATTGTTTTTTTTCAGAGAAGAGGAGTACTGCGAGGGAAATGAGTTTTTTCTCCTGTTTTCATTTTTCATGGATGCGGTCGTGATAAACGACGGCAGCAGGTGCAGCGTTTTACAATGTTTTTTTCCTCCCTCCTGCCCGATGTAACTAATAAAGCCGTTTAAAAAAGTTTCCAGGTCGATGAAGTACTTTGATATGATTAATGCATGAAATAAGTAGATATACAATATGTATCGCGGAGTTGAGATGAGAGCTCTATGCAGAACAGGGATGTTGATGATGATGCCGAGGAAAGTTTTTAAATAAAGTGGGGACTCGGATGGGATCCGAGGATGATGAATCCATTTAATGAAAACCATTTCTTTCACGCTGCGATTTTCACTTGCTAGGAGCACAGAATATAATTTATTTCAACAACTTTCATATTTCTGCCTACATTAAAGAAAAACGCATTGGTATGTAGTTGGTTGGTTCTTCGACTTGCTCTCGTGAGGAGAAGCTGACATAGACATAACATATTTCGGAAGAGAATGCGTAAATTCACCTAAACTTCAATCGTACATTATAATAATTCGAGAAACAGCTGTTTGTAGATATTTTTTGTGCCAAAGAATACACACAGATGTAAAAAGTTTTGCGTTAGCTTTCTTATTTCTAAACTTGAATGTTCCGCGTATTTACGTATAGTAGATTAACAAGAAGTAAATATATTACTACTAAAGTACTTACACTACCACAACAACAAAGAAACCTCAAGGAAGTGCATTCGCCCACCGAGCAAGTGTATTTAGTCAAGGAAAACTAACCGAGCATAGAGGGACTCGAGAAAATGATGATAAAATGATTACAGCCCAAGATGAATTTCAAATAGCTAGAGCTACAGTTTGTTTTCATGGGCTTGTGCTTTGGGGAATCCCGGGAAAATTGTTTTTATTGCGATGAAGCACCAACAATATTATAAAATGGGAGTGTACCTACCTACGTATAGAATGGAAGCGCTCGCTGATGACGCTCATCATTTCTGAAAGAATGCTTCCAGGTTTGGAGGTTTGGAATTTCGCTATATTACAAGAAACTGAAAGCGAAATTGAGAAACGTTTTCTTCCTCGGGTCTTGGGATCACGTAACAAAACATCCATGTTATTATTGTTTGCTGAAACGAGTTTTATTTTTGCTAAAAAATTTCAATTTTTCATGATGGTCTAGCTCCTCCGCATAGAGAAATGAAATACGTGGAGAAAGTCTTAATATATAAGTTTGAATATATTTAAGTAAAGTATCACGTAGTAGTCATGCGTTGTTATATATGGATATATTGTTCTCAATGATTGATAAGATTCAGCATGGTAGCTAGCATAGGAGCACTGCCGCCCAGGAGAATAATGATGCGCAGAGGAAGAACTTGCTATTACTCCGTCAGGAAGGTCTACTACGCCTTCGGATGAAGCCTCATTTCTGACCGGGCCATCCTTTCAGGCATCTTTCGGGAGGAAGATATGTATCACGAAGGAACGCGTGTGAGTAAGTTCGGGGAGGAGTGGTGGTGGTGGATGGTAGTCAATTCATCTCGGGGAGAAAGATGAAAAGTAAACTTTGACGTGAGATAAGTGTTGTTGTTTGGCGTGTCGGTAAGCGACTCCAATATTTCATGCTTGTAAGCTTAGCTGCAAAAACTCGGAACCATAAACGAGGAGCATTAGTTTTGGTGACAATGACAAAATAATGTGCGTGCGTACATAATAGATGAGTAATGACTGCAACTACTACTCCAAGCCACTATCATCAAGTTGGTCGCTGAGTGAGTCGAAGTGAAGTGGTGGTGGTGGAAGTTTGTCCTTTAGGAAGAAACATGTTGCCCTCGCCTGGTGATGATGAGGAACTCATTTGAGTGGGAAGCGTTGGGATGTGTGGGGGATAGATACATATAATGGTCATTATTTTTGGAGTTTAAATTAGAAGATGGAGTGAGACGATCAGCACAGTAACAATTAAAGTTATTATAATTATGAAGATCCAGAACAGTCGGCTGCGTTGTTTCTTGACCGCCAGACTCTACAAATATAAATATATGAAAAAGATCGAGGGACGTGTATGTATCTTCATTACTTTAATGTGATGTATTATTCATGATAAAATTGCTTTTGAAAGTAAGGAGAAAAGAGCTAGAGGATGAGGATGCGTTGGCTGGTGGGAGTTGTCCATTGAGAAGAGGGAGAGAGTGAGACGATCAGCACAGTAACAATTAAAGTTATTATAATTATGAAGATCCAGAACAGTCGGCTGCGTTGTTTCTTGACCGCCAGACTCTACAAATATTAGATATATGAAAAAGAGGGACGTGTATGTATCTTCATTACTTTAATGTGAGGTATTATTCATGATAAAATTGCTTTTGAAAGTAAGGAGAAAAAAGAGCTAGAGGATGAGGATGCGTTGGCTGGTGGAAGTTATCCATTGAGAAGAGGGAAAAGAAGATCGGAAGGATTTTAGGAGGAAGAAAGAAAATGACGTGAGACCAACTAATCCATTTTTCACAAGGAGCTTAGCAGCTTGCTTGTTATTTGATCATCATCGTCATCCCGAAGTCCTCTTTTTTTATCAAAGCTTCTGGTAAAGGTATCGTCTACGTCCTCAGCCAAATCAGGCTTTTGTTCTTGAAAGCCGGAATCCAGGAGGAAAAAAAGCTCCTTCGCTCTTCTTGGAATAACCAGGATCGGACATCTCTCCATGGTAGGGACGGAGGTAGCGATAAAGGAGAACGGGAAACGAAGGTATTAAGGAGAAAAAATCCGAGGCAACCGTCTTAACAAAAATCTCTCCAGGGAAATGATATGAAAAGACATTTTAGCCCTGTTTCAGCAAACTGCATAAATAATTCGTTCGTTTTCCTTACGCGATACGGAAAGGCCAGGTAATGGAAGAGAGAGGAAGGGAGGGAGCATGGAAAAGCCTAAAATTTGTCAGAAGTTTTTTTACGTAAAGAAGATACTTAAGTAGTCACGTACTAGGAAAGACAAGCCTCCAAAAATGACGGCAATCTGTACAGGGGAAAGGTGTTGCTCCTCCACGAGACGGACCGTGACATGGGATGAGCTCCTTCGTAAAAGGATTTCCGCAACGGTAACTGAAGCATGGTTCACTATCTGTGCGAGTACAAGAAATAGAGTGAGTGAGTTGTGCAACGAAGATTACGTTATATTGCAGTCCGCGCATCTCGTATGCATTAAATAAATTGAAAGGGCACGGGAGGAGAATATAAATGAAATTGATAAAACACATTAAAACACCTTTTAACCTTTGAGCTGTTCCAAGTGGTGCTATACATTAGTACTCTTGGACGTTAAAGTAAGTACGTTATGTTACGTAATATGTACCTTGTAATTAAAGGATGTCCGCTTGGCCGGTTCCCCTGAAGTTGCTTCACCTCCATCACTGTCGCTACCTTTAGAAGAGCTAGTATCACATTTTTCCAGGAGGAAATCCATGGTACGGGAGTCTATTTCAAGGAGATAAACAAACTTTTTAATCTTTCTAGAAGAATTCTAGTCTTCGAGCGTGGAAGACTTCCCTACCTGCATATCTCCCTTTACTCACGATTGAAAGCGTATTAGGTTGAAAAATTCCGATAGAAATGTTGACCAACTGGGCGACAGGTTCTGTTGGCGGGCACCCAATGGTCATCTGCGAACCGATTAAATGCAATGTTGTTGGAATTTGTGAAATAATACTTGCATAAAAACAGAATACACTACAGTTACGTATTAAATTTGCTTTTTGATCTTCAACTTACATCACTGGTATCCAAGTTCAGGACTTCACTGCAAGTTCAAAAATATCATAATTCAGAGTTGGGCATCATCTTTTAAATTCTACCTCCATTAACGACGAGGATTTCCCCTATCTAGTGGTGTAAGTAGTAATGCAGTTCCATTTAGATTGAGAAAGTTGGCACTAAAATGAATCATTACTATTCATAACCACTTAAATATTGCATTTGTTATTCCCATGACAGGAAAGAATCAACTCTCCAACTTTCTCCCTCCACCCCATCCTCTTAATCTTTTACCTGCGGGACGTTGACTCAAGAATTGAAATGGCATTTAATTGCTTCTCAATTAAGGCGATTACTTCCTTCTCCTTCACAATCTCACATTGCCCTGTTCCTCCACCTGCGGGAACAAAAATAAAACAAATTGTGTAAAAAACCTCTAGAATTTGGCCAGGTTACTGCAAATAAAATAGAGAAATAAGGCAATTTAGTTGAGATCACACGTTCGTCATTTAGTACTTCTGTAACCTTTCCACAAGCACGAGCCCAACCATTTTTATCCTAGTCCCTCCTACTAGCCTACTTCAATACTTAATGTATCCTTTTTCTTGAGCCTTCTTCCTCTCTCTGTATTTCATGAAACCTTGACTACGTCTTTGCTTTCCGTATTCAATTTAAAAGTCAAACCGCACTAGATCCCCTTCTCAGAAGCATCGAGGTCCATTATATCTATTTCTCTGCCAGACAGAACCTTCTGACCTGCCTTTTCACCCTCCCGATTTTTATCGCAGAGAACGAGTTTTTCTTCAGACTTTTTTCATTATTGCTGTATCACTTCTTGACGAAGCCAGATCACTCCTTGACTCTCCCCAGCATCACTCATAATATCGCGGGGAAAGAAAGTTGGAAATGTAAGACGATGTGAGGGAGAAGAATGCGGCTATAAAAGAGGCTCGTTAAATATTTACGTAACCGCAAGTTCGCCGAAACATCATCTCCTCCTGCGCCTATATCCGCTTTCCCCAAAATACCTTCAAGGGGTTTCCTCTAAGCCGTTCCAATAATAAATTAAAGAGGAAACAAACGCAAACACACTCGATACAAGTATTAAAAAAAGGGGGGAAAGAGTAGTCGAAAAAAATAACCGAAACTTTAAAAGCTTTTCTCCCCTACTTTTTCCCTCCATATAAGATATGTGCTTCCTAATGCATCAATATATGTACTTGAAACATCCCACTGTCATAAACTAATGTGAAAACTTCAGCCTCCGGGATATTGTTGTAGCAATTTGCTGTATCACGACTCGCACGCGCATTGATCACTGCCATGATTGCCCACGCCAAGGAGAAAAAAAAGAAGAAGCTGAAAGGGAAGCGGGGAGAGATTACGGATCATCACTATCATCGTCTCCGCCGTTATCATCCGAAATAATACCACTCCACTACAACTACAATCTTCCAAGACAAAAAGGAACCTACGTCACGATAAGACATCTTAGACTACGTATCATACTCATATTTACTTTCTATTCTTGGAAGATGGAGATTTTCGGGGTATCGCATCACCCGCTCGTCCTCCTTCTAAAATCCTACTTGCCTCTCTCCGGAAAATCCTTTTCGAATCCGGTTTTTTTCAGAGGATATCATCTCTAGTTCCCCGGAAAGAATCAGGATCAGGATGTGTTATAATTTCCCCCGCGCTTTTCATCCGAACGGGAAGGAAGGAGCAAAAATCTTCATTCTAATAGTTGACTTCCCCTCACAGGAAAAAGTTAGAATTATGTCAGAATGTCTGTAATTTTCCATTTATAAATAAAAGTGGCTTGGTCCTCAGATGTGACTCCCTCCCTCCACTCACAAGTGGTTGCCAATGAAATGGCACGAAGAAAATGAAATCATGCAAGTAATGCTAATAGTTGCCCTTTGATACCTCCTAGTTTTTTACGCAATTACCGGATGATGAAATTGAATACAGTCCGGTGGGAGTTTCGCGCAATTTATGATATTACTCTGCTGGCCCCCTGCTCCAACCAAGAAAATGTAAGAAGTTACTTCACATCTACATCTCTTCGAGCCTTCCTTTTCCTTCTGGCAGATATGACTTTTTTTGTAAACAGTAAACTTTCATTATTATGATTGGTGTCCCCTTTCAAACATCCTTGTTAGGAGTTTCTCCAATTCCAACTTGTTTCTCTCCGAGTGTGTGAGTATATGTTTTTCTCGCATGTCATAGTTGTTATCTCGAGCAATGCCATTTCAACTCTAGGTCTTGTTTTCCTCTGACAGTGGTAGAGGAACCATCTATACCATCTTCTTCTTCTTATATACCATCATTACTTCGTCGCTCGTTGCCTGAGAAAAAGAAAACTTTTTTTGTCTCTTAATATGTCTGTGCCCTTAGTACTTACTACTGGGCCTTCCATTTTCTCCCAAGGATATTGGAAGGCAGATAAGGAAAGTGTGCGCGAAATACTAAACAGCGAGGAAGCCAACCAGCCACCATCACCACTGCGCCTTCATACTTCCCGTCACTATTATTATTATTCCTCGTCGTTCAAAGGTGTTGTGCTCGCTGCAAACCTTTTCAAACTGCACTGGGACTTGGCTTTTTTTCTTCTTGGTCTATCAAAATGAGAGCAGAAAAAAGTTTTTCCTCCTTTTCCTTATCTCACAAACTCAAAAAATACAGTGATCCTTATGACACGATAGAAAAAAAATCAAAAGAAACTGGAAGAGAGAGAGAGATCTCTCGTCAAGGTAGTCAGTCGTGCTGCTGGAGTGGGCAAACAAATTAGTATGCAACTCGGCCCAACTTCCCAGCTCCCAGTCACATGTCGTTACAATTTTTTCCCTTTTCACTCCCGTTCTTCTTCCTTTCTCCGTTCTTTTATTTCACTTCTCAGGGGAGAGAGAGAGGAAAGCGCGAAAAGCCTTCTGTCGCTTCTACAAGTGCCATACTTTATTTGCCCTGTTGTTGGCAAACTATCATCGTTCCTTTTTGTGTGTCTTATCGCTTAACTTTTTTTCTTATTTTAAATATTGGGACAAAGCAATGACTCGCAATATTTACCAATCAGGTTTTATGTGCTTACCGGCTCCAGCCAGCTCTGAGTGAGTGAGTGACTGACTGACTGGCATTTTTTTCAGTGGAATGCAGGACAAAGAATGAAATGCCGAAGGATGTTAGAGCATTTGGAGAATGTCACCATCATCATTGGTAGGAAAGCAAAACAAAAAAAAAGATGCTTATGTATGCAGATAGAGTAGTCAGTCACACCGCTTGCTTCTTCCCTCTCATTTACCGCCTTTGTTTCGTCTACCATGTGGAGAAAAATATGGTATTATTTTCATTCCTTCCTCCAATCATAATGGGGGAGCAATAAAGGGAAGCTCAATTTTCCGCGAGCACATGGATGCTCCCAGCGATTTGGGTTTGGATGGAGGAGGAAGAAGGAGTTCACAAAAAAAGTCTCGTCCCTTTCCTGCTGGGGGACACGACAGGCGGCTTAAATGAGACGACACACGTACGCTCAAAACAAGAGTCTTTCGGCTGAGGAGACAGACACAGGTCCCAATACGTAACCCGTACGTTACGTATTAGCNAGACAGACACAGGTCCCAATACGTAACCCGTACGTTACGTATTAGCCCAGAGTATTGTACTAGTACTCCCCAATGTAATTCATCCTTTATAATATACCCCTATCATTTCATCATCCACACCCGCATCCATTGGAAATTTTTAGGAGAAAGGAGATTCATGAAATGATGGGGACAACACAGAAAACAGGCATGGTCTGGCTGGAGAAAAAATGGTTACGAAAAAAGCCAAACTATTTCATCTCAAAGAATCCTCACTTTCCCCCGTCTAATCTTGTTCAGTCGGAGCGATTCATACGTACATAACTAAAATATGTATACATAGCGTTTTCTTCTTGCAAGACCATACTCTAGATATGATGATGATAGTAGAGATGAAGAACCGTAATGGACCAATACATAACCACCTACTTTTTTATACTCAATTCAACTTCCTCTATTTAGTTCATCCTCGAAAAGGAAGTACTTTCTAAAATGTGGGAGTGGAGGAGGAGAGAACTGCCTTCAGCAAAAAACTTTTAAGATTAGAGGAAATCTAGAAAAAAATGTTATCTCTAATTCGGGGCCACCCTAGCTCTCACTCAGAATTCATTATTCATTGGGAAGTTTGGACAGGAACGGTGGACGATCAAAGGAGCGACAAGATGAAAAAAAAGCTTTTCGGGGAGGATAATCAACGCTTCAGTGAAAACACTGTGGACACTTATACACACACCAGTGCATTGGAGTATATAGTAGCAGCTCAATGATTTTGCTATTCAGGATCCATTTAGCAAATTCAGCAAGACATTCTCCCACCAGCACAATTTTTTCAACTGTTTATTTTGTGCACTTTAAAAGAATGAATAGGCAGCGGAAAATTTGGGGCAAGGAGTGAAATGACGTCATCGCATATTATTCCATGCTTGATTGGCAAGATCTACTACAGCTGCTACTTTACCCTTCCCAAATAAGCCTTACGACGGTGGAGTGGAAACCTGGAAATGAATGAATGGATGTGCTTCTCTCTCTCCTTCCACGAGAGAGAAACACCATCACGTCTAACTAATTCCTTTCTGCTCTTTGATTTTTTCCCTGTTGTTGTGACTTAAGTAGTTTAGTTAGTGTTTACTTTTTCAGCGAGAAAATATCCCCCAGCCATGAAAAAAAAACTTTTGCCAGAAATTACTTTTCTCATTTACAACTGGCCGGTGTGAGAGGTAAGTAAAGCAGATAAGTGTACTACTTATAATGTTATAATGCCTGGAAAAGACTTAAACGATTCCTTTTCCTTTTTTTGCATGTCCGTCCTCTACACTTCTTGGGAAAAACACATTGGCATTGGTATTGTGATGTAGTAGTAGTAGTAGTGAGATATCGATCTCTGTGAAAGAACAAACATGCCCATTATACTTATTTTACACTTTCTGTTCTCCATTCATTGAGATTCATACTTTGCCTTAAATGAGTTCATGCCTTGAGTATTTTTTTAAAATAGCTTTTTTTTGTTTGTGGAATCACCAATGTAGTTATTATGACGGAAAAGCACGTTCTATATATGCCCAACATGAACCTGGTGCCCGGTGTGCTGAGGGTATTACAGAAAAAATTCATATTCATATTCATGCATGATCAAAGCTCCGCCATTTTCATTTGCATGCATTATATTTCCTCTGGTTTCGTAATGCAGCTATTTGCTTCTTTACCTTCTTTTGCGTAAAGAGAGTGGCTTTGATTGACAAAGGTAATGCATGCATGGAATATAAGCAGCATTTAGCATTATTAGACATAATGGAGTTTGCAACAGAATTGCGAAATTCTGTAATTCCCGACTCGTTCCTTTTGAAATATTCATTTTGTCAAATTAGGAAATGGAAAAAAGAAAATAGGAAACGTGTGTTCTTTTCCTCTTCCCTCCGAAAATAAGTAGGAAAGTGCGCAGTAGTAGTTTCAATTTGAAGAAGGAAGCTATAGTATTAGACAGAAAATGTTTACTTTTCCCTCCAGTCAACCGTGGCAATGTTGTTGGGCATTCGAGCGAATGTCGCTAATCAAATTTCGAAAACTGAACGACGATGCTCGTAAAAAAAACTCAGTTCGACTTCCTCCCAAATTTCATTCCCTTGAAATAAAAAGTGGCACATTATTAAGTCTTTGATTCATACGGAGTAGATGGAGCATATCTATCTAATAGAAGTAGCGAGCGAGATGGGAGATAGGAAAAAAATGTGTCTCAAGTTGCCTCCCCAGAGATTCATTTCGAAGCCCGTCACCATCATCTTGATCCTTCACTG
>JAHZNH010000481.1:0-16413 GCA_027744355.1 Tyrannoseira gladiata
CATGAAATTAGTTACTTACTATCCATATCATTTTCTCCCGCGTCATTCTCATCGTCATAATCCAAAATTTCAAACACTTCATTTCCTTGCTCGTCATATCCAGCACCAGCCGCTGCAGCAGCAACCTGCGAGTTAATGGTGGAGACGGTTAGAATCTTGATTCCATTTCCATTGCTCGCGTCGCCGATTTCTTGACTATTCTCTTCCATTTTTGTAGAATGCTGAGGAGAACTGTTATTGCTACTGTTCTGGATAGAATTGGCAGAAGTTGAAGGTCGCCTCTGAGCAGAATCCTGCTGCTTCATCAAACCAGTCGGTGAAATCCTTGGTTTCTTCTCCGGAGACTCTGATACATGATTATTACTTTGGGTCACAACACGCGCCGCATTTCCACCTCCCAATGACCTGTACTGTCCCACGGTGCTTTTGGCATGCCCTCTATTGACCACATATGAGCTCCTGCTGTTTAGCTGACTCGGCTTATGCAAAACTTGACCTCCCTCCGAATGTCGTCTTTTAAAATGGTTGTTCTTGCTGGGCCTGTTGCTTTCCTCCCCCTGACCCATCAGTCCATCAATCTGGAGTTGTTCACCCGTCTCCAAAAACTTTGCCAAATCATCCTTCCTCACATTCACCTGACCACGGTAGATAAAATGCAAAATGTTTTCCAGATCTGTGAATCGAACGTTAGCCAGAACGATTGTTGCAGGGCCCTTATTCCGCACAGTTAATCTGAAAAAATACCGGCAAAAAAATAATTATTACCTTGAGCCAATATTAGCCATCATTCACTCCGAATCACTTTTTATATAATTAAGCCTCACCTTAAACAAATTTTTGAAGAAAGGGCTGCACACAGACAGGACGACCCTATGGGCCTGCAAAAAGTTCCCCTCACAAGCCAACGTTACATCCGCGAAAGATATATCATCCTCATCCAAAAGTTCGGAAAACTTATTGGCAAAATGGTTCTGATGCGCGTTCCACTTCAGCAAGTACAACTCGGCATCATCTCCATTCGACGCAGTATCAAAACTTCCATCAAGTTGTTCCTCCATCTTGCTGTCCTTATTACTTGAGATTCCTACGATTTCCACAGTCCCTCGAAATATTTCACCTGCATTCAAAATTTCAAAAATTAATTTCACTTTTATCCCTTATTCAGCCTTCCACCACACACTAGACCAACCACTAACCAAAAAAATCCACGGAATTCTATCATTCCCAAAAATAATCGATAATCAGAGGAACGCCAAAGCCAACGTTACATCCGCGAAAGATATATCATCCTCATCCAAAAGTTCGGAAAACTTATTGGCAAAATGGTTCTGATGCGCGTTCCACTTCAGCAAGTACAACTCCGCATCATCTCCATTCGACGCAGTATCAAAACTTCCATCAAGTTGTTCCTCCATCTTGCTGTCCTTATTCCTTGAGATTCCTACGATTTCCAGTCCCTTGTAATATTTCACCTGCATTAAAAATTTCAAAAATCAATTTCACTTTTATCCCTTATTCAGCCTTCCACCACACACTAGACCAACCACTAACCAAAAAAATCCACGGAATTCTATCATTCCCAAAAATAATCGATAATCAGAGGAACGCCATTACTCACCTCTTTTTCTCAGTTTTTTTTATTCAGCTACCTCCACCCGATCGACTCGTCGACGACGACAACACAGCACTATTACGAATAAGCGAATGATTGGGTGTCTCTATCTCCTCTAGCTCTCACAATCACTTTTTTTATGGTTGGAACATCAGAGTAGTTGTAGTTGGAGGCTCTCGTTGTTGGAGTTGGAAATATTCTTATTCCAACTCGAAAAAAAATCCGAGGAAGGGGGATTTGTTTCTTCTTCTCTATTCCCTACTTTTTCCCAGTCACAGCCCAAACGCAGGAGCGCAAGCCTCGCTAGTTCTTATGAATATATGAATAGGACTCACTCACTCCTCATAATCACAAACCAACCATATAGCACGATTCACGAATAATGGATTTCTATTTCCATTTCCTCCTCCAACCGAGATTTCTATCCCCCTCTTGTGTACTCACTCGCTCACTCACTCTCCTGCCTGCTTTATTCCCTACAAAAGTACACGCAAAAAAAACTTCCCGACTACTCTACAATAATTACGACGGCACGAATGGGGTCTCATTCGGGAGATTGGTCTCCAATCGGCGGAGAAATCGGAGTCGGATCTTTTTATTCTAAAAAAACTAACTCTGGGAAATGTGGGAAACGAGTACTACTACTAACTCCTCTTCCCTTTCTTGTGTACCTTGTTTGCCTGCTTTGCTACAGGACGAAACGAACGAGCATGCATTCTAAAAGCGTGCTTGCTTGGTCTTGGTAAGTAGGGAATAGGGGAAAAAGCGTTTTTTTGAATTGAAAAAAGTACACCATGTGTATTTTATCAAAGCCAGTAATGCTTGTCCATCTGAATTAATACGGGAGTGAATAGAAATGGAAACGCGGTCCAGCCGCAGCAGCAGTTTTTCCAGCAGTCGATTCGATTGGTGTATTCATGAATAGGCTTTGTTCCCGAGTTCCCAACAATACACGTAATGTTAATCTGATTGTAAACAAGCATATGACTTTGAAGCATGAAGAGGAATGGGATACTGTTTCAAATGAAGTGAGTAAGATAGGATATGATCTTTCGTCATTGTTGTGGTAGTCAGTCAATCATGATCTCTCTTTTTCTCTGTGGATCATCTGTTTCGATTTAATTTTTACCTTTTATAAATGGCCTAATTTTTTTTTGTGATTGGAGTTTTTAATTTGTTGTAAAATTATTGTGATTAGTATAGTTCTGTAGTAATGGCGCAAGCAAATCAGGTCATCCAAATTAAAATTGTGGCGGAAGGCCCCACTTCCCAGAATCAAAATCCATCTGTCAGTTCTGCTGCGACGACAGCGATACGCCAAGTTTATGTGCCTTTCCAAGTTATCAAGGTGGAAAATGACGAGGAATCCAGTCACGCAGAAGGCAATGAAAGTACTGGTGACCCAGATGTGATTGTGGAGAATCAAGTAAACTGCATGTTTTGTAACGTGGATGTGAATGATTATAATGTGGAGAGGAACTGGAGGGGCGCTCCCATTCTGAGAACGACCTGCCAGAGATTGTTGGAGTACATTGGGAATTATCTTGGAGTCGAAATCCCACATGAGGGAACGGGAAGGACGAAGAAACGACTGCCAAAAGAGAAGAGGCTGCTCCCGCATAATCTCCCATTGTGTTCTAAGTGTTCGTCCTCATATTATAAGAAACTGTACGAGGCGTTCGTCCAGTACGAAACTGCGTTGGCGAAACTCAACGAGGAGATTGGGACCTGCGTCACGAAAAAGATTGCTTTGTCGGCGACGGACAGCGAAAAGTATGACTTTATTATGATGAGTGCGAGCGAGCGCGAGCGGAATAATCAGAATGAGCATGAACATGAGGTCATGAAGGAAGTGAGACGATTTCGAGCGGAAGTTTTGGAGAAGAATCCTGGCGGATGTAAGGAATTGAAATCAAGTTTATTTCATGAGAGAGCGGAATAATCAGAATGAGCATGAACATGAGGTCATGAAGGAAGTGAGACGATTTCGAGCGGAAGTTTTGGAGAAGAATCCTGGCGGATGTAAGGAATTGAAATCAACTTTATTTCATGTCAAAATAAGAATGTATCAATTCGGATTTTGAAAAAAAAAATTGTTCAATTTATATTTCCGTAGGTATGGGTCAAACTGAACAAGTGTCAGAGAAGGAAATGCCGGTGCCAGATGTTACATCAAAAATGGAACAAGCTGTGGAAACTACTACATCAGCAACCACGTCATCATTCAATATGTCTGCAAAAGCAACCACGTCTTCGTCATCCTCCTTGTCCACAAAGGCAACTACGTCATCGTCATCCAATATGGTAAGGAAGCCGCCTGCCCCGAAGAACCTAAATATAATAAAAATCGTGAAAAACAAGAAAGGAGGAGAGTACAAATATGACAAAACCCAACCACAACCTGTCCAGCCAGACAATGTGAGCGAAGATAATGAGGAAGATGACGACATTGTGGAACTCCAAGATCCAGACAGTGATCCTAAGCCATTGAACAGTTATGCTGTGAGCAATCCAGCTCCAGGCGTGATTCAAATCATTCCAATGCATATGCTGGATAATACCAAAGTAAGGGGAATGGAAACTTTTTTGAAGCGAAAACACTGAAAACCGTTTAATTTGACTACACTTGCTATTTTTATTCTATTTTTAAAGGAAGAAGAAAAAGAGACGAAGGCGAGAACCAGAATATCTCCAACAACGCCGTCAAATATTTTCTTGCAAATATTGCCAGCTATATTTCCCAGGGGCCGAAAAACTCAACCACCATGAGGTCAAAGTGCACGGAGCTGAGCCTCGACTACAGTGTGAAAAATGCGAGTATAAAACATCATTTACCTTTGAGCTGAAAAAGCACATGATAACTCACTTGGACGCCAGCGAGAGGGAGCAGTTTAAAAAATTCGTTTGTGATCAATGCGGTGCGAAATACTGCAATAAAACTGGCTTGCAAAGCCATATCAGAAATTTCCATCGTAATGAGTTGCCGTATCCATGCCCCATCTGCAATAAAGCTTTCAAAACCAAAATGTCGCAGCAATATTGTATTGACAAGCACAATGGCGTTAAAAAGGCAGTCTGCCACATTTGTAACCAACGATTCCTTCGCAAAGAGGTTCTTAAAATTCATCTGAGGACTCACAGTGGTTAGTTCATTTTTGAGAAATTATTTCATGTTAGTGTTGAATGACTACATATGAAAAGTGACTTAATGCTCTGTATGATTTCTCTTGCAGGCGAGAAGCCCTTCAAGTGCCACATTTGCGGTAATCCTGGAATACAAATGCTAATAAAAGTTAAAAATATAACAGTATAAAGTCTTATATAACCTTATTAATGTTGTCCTTAAATTTTGGCTCAGGTAAGGGATTCGCTCAAAGATCGCCGCTCAGACTACACCTGAAAGTGCACGAGAAGCTAGGTGCCAACTATGTTCCACGGTCAGAGAGACGCTCCAAAAAAGAAGTATCAGAATCAGGAACAGTTTAGTCCTTTGTGGACTTTTACTAATTTAATATCATGTGGTTTTTTATGGTTTTTAATTTGTTCCTATTTATAAATCGCATATCTTGTGACAGTTTTTTAACAGTTTGAAGAAAATATAGTAATTCAGTCACTTGTAAGAATTTCACGCTTGAATAACAACTTTTCCAGTGTTTTTCCCAGCCAAAAGGTCAATAAAAGCTTGAGGCATGGTTTCAAATCCAACTGATTTGGTCTCCTCGATTTTCAACTTGCCTTCTAGGATCCAGTCTCGCATCCTACAAACATTAATGAACATTACACAGATTAGTTATTACTTCGAAATCACGTTAATTTGCAGTTCAAGTAAGTTTTTTATGTCAATGATATTACTGGTTAATTCCTTGCATCCATTCTCTTGTCCATCGGTAAACAACGAATCCCTCCATCTATTTTTTATACAGAAATAACTAATGAAATTATGCTGGGAATGGATAGCTAATTAAGAATTTAGTGGTGCATACCTTGATATTTTTGTAAATCATTCCAGCGTAATCGATGGGGACTGAAATCAATCAAAATTTTCAATTAATTTCACATGAACTACGGCGGCATGATTTCTTGTTTTTTTCCTGTGATTGTACCTAAAGGTGGCTTTCTTGGGTCGTTAATGTTGCTGTTGTAAACAGAAATAGCTCCGCACAGGGCGATACGTCCTGATTCATGGAACGAAGACGTTACAATAATTGGTTAATCGTAGATCCTTCAAAATTCAATGATAATTAAGTCATTATTGAACGTACCGAAGGGGTTCATGGCCCTCGTAACTTGGTACGCAAACAAACAACCAAGGGCATAGCTAAAAAACAGGATGGATAAGTCAAAATCAGTCATATTAATCTCTGTTCATTTTTTCTTATCAGTCCTTGGGAATGAAAATGAGCCAACATCTGAAAGTGAATCTACCGGAAGCACCATTCAAAGTTTTTTTTTACCTATCGGGCAAACCTCGCATGTCGGGCATGGCATGGAACGTGGCAACTGTTCTCTTCTCCTCCGGAGCTTCCAACAGCGCCTGCCGCTGCGGAGACTACCAAGGTCTCGCCAGCCTTCGGCTTACAAATATCCGTGAAACCAAAGTACGCCGTATTTCCCGGCATTCCCAAACAACCGAGGGCATAACTATAATACATGATGGATAAGTCAAAATCAGTCGTATTATGTACTAATCTCTGTTCACTTTTTCTTATCAGTCCTTGGGAATTAAAATGAGCCAACATCTGAAAGTGAATCTGCCGGAAGCACCATTCAAAGTTTTTTTTACCTATCGGGCAAACCTCGCATGTCGGGCATGGCATGGAACGTGGCAACTGTTCTCTTCTCCTCCGGAAGAACTTTCGCAATTGTCAGATCCCTCCATCCAAAGTTCCCCACGACTTGGGAGCCCTCCGGGAAGTCTTTACTCCTGCTTTTGATAACTCTTGCTACTTGGCCCCCAGGAAATTGATCTGTATCAGGCGGACATAAATAATTGGAACTGAAGTAAACTTTTGACGTATTCCCCTATTATCCTTTGACATTTTCCTGATTACCTCCTATGGCTAAACGTTCCGCCGCCGGGCGCATGTAAGGGTCAACGGTGAGCCACTGAAAATGAATTGTAATTTTCCATTCAAACATTTTTTGTCATGAAGTTAATATGATCACGATTAGATAAATAATTTCATTCTCAGAGTTTACCTCAGCTTTGCACAAAATTTCTCCATCCTCCAAAGCGGGGAGGGTCTCCTCCACAATTTTGAAGTCGGAGAGTTTGGGTGAGCCCTCAAAAGCGCTTCGCTAGGGTGATCTTCCTCGCCTGCATTTTGTCTTGGAGAGATGAGCTCGTGCTGAACTGGAAATAGAATGATGATGCGTGCACTTGGATCCGGCTTCGGTTGAAGAGTGGCGATGATGATGATACTTTGGCTGTAAAAACTGAGGAGCTTCTGGAGAGCGTTGATTGCATAACAGCGGAGGAAGAGTGCCGTAGTCCACGGCATAAAGCAGAAGGTGCTGAGCACAAGGCCATGATGAATGAGGATGATTCTTCACAATAAAAATTTTATGCTGGCGTCACCGTACTAGTGTACTTATTTGTATTGGTTTGGCTTTATTGAGTCGGGTACACTGGTCAAACATGAGATGAGTGAGAGGTGAGAGTCTTTCTCACGTGAGTACTGATGGTGAGTTCAGAAATGATCTGACTAGATTGCATAAAAAGTTCCCACTTTAATTTTTCCGTTTGTCAAGTGGGCTGGGAATCGGGGAGCAGAGGATCAGATAAATGCAAATTGCTTCCACACAATCTACAATCCCATCACGGAAAAAATCACAGGACAATACTTACTCACTCACTTATGTACGTATTTACTAGATGGATAGATAGATGTGCAAAGTCTAAAAAGCACAGACACTGGAGAAATATCACTCTGACTCTTCTGTACGGAAATAATCATATTCGCGTAGTGATAATTTGTCAAAGTGCCATAACTTGAGTGTGTGCCATTGTACCTGACACTTTGTTATCTATAATCGGGCCGTTCCTCATGTCTTGTGGGAATAATGGAGCGGAATGAAATTTGACTACTTGGATGATGGAGATGGAGCTCGGAGCTACCCATTATGGCCCATCCATCCAGATCCAAAAATTCCAACAGCCACCACTGGAATGGAATGGCATGGGCTTGATTGCACCAAGTGACAAGGAGAAAAAAAATGTGTCTGTTGATAAGTAAAACTGAAGTGATGGGATAGGAAGAGGCGATGGAAAATGTACTACTGCTTGATTATTTATGGAGCAATAATATACTTACATACCATTCGTGAAAATTGTTTTTCTTCGGAGAGGCTGCGCTAAAATATGCATCAGACAGCAGCAGCAGCCAGATCTGGACGGACAAGCTCGTGCTGGAGCTGCCATGTGGAAAAAGAAATCAAGGTCATCCCAAGAGAAAAAAAACATGCAGGGAAGCTAGATACATTTATCAACTCGAAGTAAGTAATGCAAGGAAAATCTTCCCCGTTATGAGTTTGATGTTGATGGATGGTGGAAATGGGAGATGGGAAGTTTGTTAACTCATTCAGACTCAGAATCATGCCTCATCATCGCCGATCGCAGCTTTCGGCTTCTTGAATTACGAGACATGTTAATGGCTTTAATGCGATCCAATAAAAAACTAATGATGATGCTCTTAAAGGATTATCGTGGTCCGTGGAAGTAAGGAAACTCGTACTTTTAGTAATCCCATAATCCTGTTTTCACTGTTTTATTAAGAAAACAATCACGTACAGCGAGTAGGTATGTACTTAAGTACTTATTATGAAACTGATCAATAATCAATTACATAATAAATTGAAATTACAACAATGACTCAAACGTTTCCAACCATTTTTTATCTTATGCATAGATCAAGAACACATAAACTTTTTTCTTCTAATTTCTTTTGAAATGGTCGTAATTCAGGAATACAATGATGTCAAGACATAATTTTCGCATCAAAACTCATTTAAAATAGGCCATATTATTCACTTGGACTGAATGGAATCCAAACAGAATCGGGAGTTAAGGTCCTTTAGTCTACAGCCACAATTTTATATAACGGTACATATTTCTCAATGATTTTGCATCATTCTCACACCAATCAATCATGTTAAAATTGTGGACTATCTAATCAAAGCGTCAATCTATTCATATTCAACCATATCATCATATCACCTCGCTTTACCTTATCCCATACTTACAGTTACAGTCACTTTTACGTACATTCTACGCACTTCTGCAATTAAATATAATTAAAGTACTTTACTGACAAAAAACAAGCTTCTTGTGGACCATGCAATATTAGCATTGATTTCGCAGTACTAAATATTCTTTTATTGGTTTCCAGCTCTTGAAATTGATGATAAGGAGATGCACACGCCTCGTACGGGGCACACTGATACAACATTTTAGGATTTGATTTGATTGAGGGATTCGGTATTCCCACTACATTTTTATCGACTACGTAAATAGGTTCCATTTGAAAGATTGATCACAGGTGAGAGACCCTGACACGAAATGTATAGCATCGACTAACCCTTCTCTACATTCACGCAAAAGTTACAATCTGATTTCCAGGTTCAACAGTTTAACTACTTAGGTCTATAATCAATTCCACCAAGGTGTCCTGGACTCAAGCACACAGGTACCATTACCTTTCTTCTAATTCTGGTTCCGAAGCTCTTGTAATTGATGATAAGGAGATGCACACGCCTCGTACGGGGCACACTGATACAACATTTTAGGATTTGATTTGAGGGATTCGGTATTCCCACTACATTTTTATTGACTACGTAAATAGGTTCCGTTTGAAAGATTGATCACAGGTGAGAGACCCTGACACGAAATGTATAGCATCGACTAACCCTTTTCTACATTCACCAAAAAGTTACAATCTGCTTCCCAGGTTCAACAGTTTAACTACTTAGGTCTATAATCAATTCCACCAAGGTGTCCTGGACTCAAGCACACAGGTACCATTACCTTTCTTCTAATTCTGGTTCCGGTTTCAAATATCAGACTAAATAGTACAGTTACACATCAAAGTAGTAGCATTTCACATTTCATGTCATCTTAAGAAGCAGGCAAGCGAAATTAAGTTTTTTAGGAGTCGTGAATACGAAACTGCGCCATTGATCTCCACATATAATTTTTAATCGAGCTAGCAAAAATAAGAATTCGAGCGCTTTCAATTTGAATACTATCAACTTTTTCTTCTTCGCTATTTACACAAGTGATTGCCATCGTACATGTTTAATATGGTTACTTTTATAATATGTATCATTATACTTTCTTAAAAGGTGACTTATAGTGTGCTTGCTAATTAGTATTCTGCTGTAATACTATGTAATGCAATATACATTTTTAATGGGAGTTGATATTTCGATNACAAGTGATTGCCATCGTACATGTTTAATATGGTTACTTTTATAATATGTATCATTATACTTTCTTAAAAGGTGACTTATAGTGTGCTTGCTAATTAGTATTCTGCTGTAATACTATGTAATGCAATATACATTTTTAATGGGAGTTGATATTTCGATTAGTATGACATCCTCATTTTTGAAGCGACTCAATGGTTCTTTCGAGGATTTTCAAGGATAAACATTCCGCATCTCATTTTTCGTCCTCTTTGTCGTGAACACGAGAGACTTAAGCCGATTTAGAATTTTTATTTTTGTATACATTTTGTTAAACGTATGAACATGAACGTAATTTTCTGATGTGTATAAGCTGTCCTCGTCGTATAAGCTAACTAGTGCAAAATGTAAGTATTTACTCACTGTTAAAATAGTCGGTATATTTATGTTTATGGCTGCTTATAGTAGTTTATAATTTCATTGATTTTTTTCCGTCGCCTCCTACAGTAAAACATTAATTCTAGACGATGACTATAGTTTTGCCAAAGTTCTTCCCTTTCAACATGTCGATGAATGCTTGGGGCACATTCTCGAATCCTTGAACCTTCGTCTCACGCACCTTCAGTTTGCCCGTGTGGATCCACTCCGCAAGTTGGGTAATTCCTTCGGGAAACTCGGCAAACCATCGGTTCACCATAAAACCCTCCATCCTTACCTGCTTCGTTATCAAAGCCTGGTAGTCGCATGGGACTGAGTGGAGAGAAAAAACAAAAAAAAAAGTGAGAAAAGCATTCTTATTTTCATTTATTATTTCGTGGAGATAAAACGAAGAAAGTATTTTTAAGTAGAGTATTGCATCCATCCCCCTTAATTACCTCGATTATCTTTCGGATCGTTATTGTAAGTGCTGATGGCGCCACACAGAGCCACTCTGCCAAAGTCATTCATATTCCTGAGGACTCTGCAAAGAAAAAGAGACGGAGAAGAAGAAAGTAAGTTTCAATCCATTTTCGTGACAGGAGCCCTCCGTGTGTGTATGATGGGGCGGATATTATTTCTTTCTTACGTGTAAGTGAACTCCCCGCCGACGTTGTCAAAGTAGCAGTCGACCCCCTCCAACGCATACTTCTTGAGGATGGAATCCAAATGAACTTGCTTGTAATTGAAAGCAAACTTGAAGCCGAGGTCGTCCTTGATCCAGTTCACTTTCTCGTCGGATCCCGCAAACCCCACCACTTTGCATCCTTTCAACCTCGCGATTTGACCCACGAGGTGTCCTACCGCACCCGCTGCGGAGTTCACAACAACCGTCTCCCCTGACTTCACTTGGCAGATTTTTAGTAGACCAAAGTATGCCGTGAGCCTGGAAAAAACCGAAAGGAAATTGAAAACATATGTGAGGAAAAGGACATAAATATTATTCATCCTGGATGTTATTTTTTTTATAATGGAACCTCCACACATATTTATGCCACCCACCCGTCGCTCCTTACAACTCTGATAAATCTTTTTTTCCTACACAATTTATTATTATTTCACTCGATTTATCCACCCACGTCACCTTTCACTTCTTCTGACTGGGTACTTGAGGAAGATATGCCGTAGCGATGCGATGTTCGTAAAATTCCCCGAGAAGTTCCCCCGAAAAAACCTGAATACACATCCATTCCCGAACTCTTTTACTTGACAAGTTACAAGTCGGGAGAATGAATGGTTCCTCTTGTTATCAATAACAAAGTTTTCTCTTTTTTGTATTTCCCTCCAAAAAAATACAATATTGATCGAATCGACTTCAATAAAACACGTAAGTTGCTGTTGACTTGTAAAAAGTGGGTGGAGCTTAAACCAAAATCAACTTCAAGGATAAAGAGAAAACAAAGCGCGTTCCATAAATGTGTAGCTGTTGCTAGGCCACGAACGAGAATGGTTGCGCCTGCGCACAACTCAAGAAAAGCAAAGCGCGCTTGTTGGTTGCAGTTGCTAAGCAAAGAGCAAGCAAGGCGCATGCGCGCTTGTTGGTTGCCGTTGCTAGGCAAAAAACAAAGCATCATTTTCTCTATAGCAGGTAATGAGTACGTTTTCAAAATGAAATGGAAGAAAAGAAAACGAGTGAAAATAAAGAACGAATGGAGAAAATTGAGAAAAGTTATGAAGCTGGTTTTTTCATAGTTGTGGTTTCCTTGAAGTTTATTTTCCTCGAAATATTGTGTTACTCATCCCTTGTTGTCATTTTCCTCATCACGATTCCGACATGTTTACAATCTATTTACTTTCTCAAAATATGTTTGGAGAATAAATTCAGGCCCATCTTACCCTGTTAAACCACACGCTCCTAAAGCATACGACTCTGGAAGCCCCTTCAGGTCAGGGAGGGGGTACACCGCGGAGAACATCGCTTTCATCTTGTCGGGACTGCATATTGTAAGATCTGAAAATTGAAAAAAATGACATTCACATCCATATGATAGAAGTTCTCTCTCGTCCTTCAAGCAATCACCATTATTCCCTTATCGGCACCATCGATCTGGACGACAAAACTTATGTTCAGCTTTCAATTTTCCTCTGGAGCACACGTTCATGTAGCAATAGTATTCTTTCCAGGGAATAAGTATGCATTTGTTTGCTTTTCGCACGTGAATGAACACCAAAAATGGAATGATCTCTCTCGTCCTTCAAGCAATCGCCATTATTCCCTTATCGGGAGCATCGATCTGGACGACAAAACTCATGTTCAGCCTTCAATTTTCCTCTGGAGCACACGCTCGTGTAGCAATAGTATTCTTTCCAGGGAATAAGTATGCATTTGTTTGCTTTTCGCACGTGAATGAACACCAAAAATGGAATGCAATGATGGCATTTCACTCCGAACTTTCTTTCCCTTTTCCCCTCCTGTCTCTTCTTTCATCAGCAACTTCAATCGCTTTCTCTCTTCGCCTCCGCCTTTTCCATGCTCGTCTATTGGATTTGAAGAATTAAGTAGGGACCTTTTCCCCCAAAAAATTCAACTTTCCATCTGGTCTGGAACATATTTGAAAATCCTATTGTACTTTATTTGCATTGTTCGGAGAATCTACTTACCTCTCCAGCCGACGTAGGCGATGACTTTACTATTCTCGGGGAATCTGCTATGCTTCGATCTGAGGACCCTGGAAAGAAATGAATAGATCTAGCCATGAATGCAATGATCCACTGGAAAATTCAATAAAAGATAAAGTATCTTGGGGAGTGAGAAAATCAACGGAGGAAACGGGAGGAAGTGACATGAACAAAAAAATTTCTTTTCCACTCTCAACTTTTCCTCGTCACATCAGTACACCTATTCCTCAGCCATTATGCACAGCGGAAGCTGTACAAAATACAACAGCTCCACCAATACAAAAAAAATACCCAAGGATAGATGCGATTCTCTCCAGGAATACCTACATACAACAGGTGCAAAAATATTTCAGAGAAAAACCTTTGAAACTCGAGAGAGAGAGAGGTGGGGAGCATGAAAAGGAGGAAAAAAAGTTTTTTAATCGAAGGACAAGCTTCCATGCAAAGGCGAAGCTGGAAGCTGATCTTTTTTTCATCCATTTCAATCAACCTTTGCGAAAGTTGGTGGGTGATGTGGTAGATGTGGTTGTTTGTATGTAACGTGCTCAACTCACTACTCCAGGTAGCCTCCACCTCGATATTTAGAGTGGTCAATGGAGAGCCTACAGAGCAACATGATGGGAAGGCTTATTCCTGACCCGGGATTTTCTTTCAATTGATGGGGAAAGTTATTTTCCAAAGTCATAACCGTCCAAAGTAAATAAATAAACGGACGTTTTTCCCCAGAATTCTTGTTTCTTTCGATAAACCTTTTCCCCGAACGCCAACAAAATATTGATGGCGACTTAGAGGAGAGTGCTATTTCTGGAGAAAATATTTTTCCCCACATTCTTCTCGCGTGCTGTGGAAAGTAAATTGGAGTGAAGCGGGGGATAAGAATTTTTTGGAATCTGGGAAATGGGAGCAACACGACAACGTAGAAAAGGCTGATAGAAGAGCATCAGGATCAGGATTCGGATTCGGGATCGAACCTCGAATAGAATCCTGATCCAATAGGAATGAAGCAAAGAGATCAGGTTAGAGGGTGACGCTCCGGAGCTGGAGAATGCCTTTCCATGGGGAGGAGGCGAAACCTAAGCCGTACCACCAGATCCTTACTGCTGGGATTAGGGGAACAGCGAGCGAAATTGAGAAGGGATTAGAGTACATATTTATTTTTTTGTAACCTTATGCCTCCAGCTTAGGTAGAGGAGTTGAGATGAGATGGAATCACAACACATTCCATTTAATACTCCAGAATCAGGCTATTTTTTAAAGAGCATCATTCGCGATGATAGATGATAACGTAATATGCCATAAATGAATGCTTTGAGGTACGTAATACTCCAACATGTTCTCTGCTTTCATGTCAAGTGGAGGAAAAAACATGCTTAATATTGAATTGGATTGGATGGATGAGGATGTCGATCTCTCTCGCGAGAAAGTTCTCCTGACAATCGAAAAATATAAATAAATTCAAATCCAATAAGCCCCAGTCACATTCACTCTCAATCAGGATCAGAGAAAAATAGGCGCATCAAGCATCATCGCATCGCATCACATCACTGTAACATGAGTACTGGTACTGGTACTAGAGTAAATAAAGTACGGAAAAGGGGTTATTTGCTCACTTCATCGTCGTTCTTGCAAATTTATTCTCGCGAACAAGTCGATCGCCTCGTGAAGTGATGAGTAGAAAACAACCTAAATTCACGTTTTGCTCTTTATCTATC
The DNA here is from genome assembly GCA_027744355.1 of Tyrannoseira gladiata. Taxonomy (NCBI): domain Eukaryota; kingdom Metazoa; phylum Arthropoda; class Collembola; order Entomobryomorpha; family Entomobryidae; genus Tyrannoseira; species Tyrannoseira gladiata. The sequence continues at coordinate 14,824 of JAHZNH010000481.1, forward strand.
TAGTTCCCACTTCCCCGAAACTCTCTGGAGCTGTCTCTGCCATGCCACAATCCAGCTCTTCAGTGCTTATGCTCACTTTAACCGAAATCTTCTATTCGTTTGTGCTAATGCTATAACCACTTGCTAGTTGCTGGAAAAGTTGATTGAGTGAGTTGACTCGACTTAAGAGGCGCTGAGTTCTGCAACTTTGTTGTGTCGCTTGAATTGAACTCTCTCAGATTGGCTTTCACTTGCCGCAGATAAAAAGGGAATTTACAGAGTGTGGCTTGTGGATTCCATTCAAATGCAAAAGGCGAAGTTTCAGGATAGTAATTAAAGTGTGGGGAAATAAACTGTGATTGTACGGAGGAGATGGCTCAAGCTTTCCTCTCGGGGGAGCTTTTGGCTTCTTCCTGGCAATGGGAAATGGGCGAGTGTTTAGTGATGACGATATTGGTGATCATCAAAGCTACCTCCTACACATTCCACGATTTTCTTCTGAGAACCGGGCCAATTGTCCCAAACCAAAGTACAATCGCAATCAAATCGAATCACATTGGAATAAAATGTGGTGGGTAGAGCGGGAATCGGCTTCCTGTGGCTATAAACAATCATGTAGGTTGGGGAAAGTTTGTTTGTAGTTTACACGCTCCCATTTAAATACTCTATTTTTAGGCCAGAGCGGATTTGCTTTTTGTTTGATGCAAGAAACCTAAGTAAGAGGAGAATTGGATTTTCCCAGTTGAAAGGGAATCTATTCATCTGTGGAGAAAAAAAGTTTCCCTGTGTGATTGTGATGTGATTATGTTTCCTACTCCTCCTCCCCTTCCAATCCCAGTACTTTTCTTCCCACTCCACTCCCGAGTTTTTAAGCGAGGATTAATACTTCTGGGGGGAAAGTTGTCTCCCTAGCTCTGCTCAGACTAAAAAGCTTCCTGCTCCTTTCCCGGTCCAACCGCTTCGAACCAGTTGGTATTTGCTGAAGCAAGGAAAAAAGAACTCTGTTTTTATCCCACTTCCTCCATAAATGAAACTCTACCTTTCTGTCCCCCTCCTCCCTCCCACTATCCCGTACTCCCTCGCGAATTTCGAAATAGGAGGGAAGTGAAATCCTTTTATTTTGTTTGCATTGCTAAATCCCAAATTATACCATTTTGGTCCCCTCTCCCACTCCCCCCAGTTCACATCGCACACGTAAGGCATAATCAATGATCCATTATAATCATCCTGGTATACTCGGCGGAGCATGTGGGGAGCAGTATTGTGATTTTGAAGCAGTTTTACGGTCCAGAGATCTGGAGCCAGTGCCATAATGCCTTCTAATGAGCCTTCGTTGAATGGAAAAATGAAATGCTGCATGAAGTCATGAACCATAGGCATAAAATGCAAATTATAATTCAAGCACTAGCAATTCCACATTCCATCTGCTGCTTCCTCCACCTCCACCCCCACTCACCCAACTCGGTGGATTTTTCCCCCTCCTCCGCTTTTTAATAATATCGGGTTTGATGTGATGCGATATGATTTTACGATATGACATGATTTGTCATTAATCATATTATTATTAGGATGATGTTACGTGATATGTCAGCTGGTCCACGCAGAGGAAAA
>JAHZNH010000482.1:0-12167 GCA_027744355.1 Tyrannoseira gladiata
TGACTCGAAGGGATCGATCCGTTAGCACCAATTTAGGATCCTTTTAAAATTGGAAAAGTACATGTCATATTTATTATTTTAGAACTTCATGCATCACTAAGGTCCTTTGAGGTCTTTAATAAGACATGAGTCCAAAATCGAGGAACATTTAAAAACCAAGCGTAATTTTTAACCGTTAGGATTCTATTCAGAACTTTCATTTGCATTGAAATAAGCAGTCAAAGTACTACAAATTTTAGCAAATTCGAGACGCGCTGATTCCCTAGTATCCAATCTTGATGAAGTTACTTTTGGCATGTCGCATTAGAGCTTTTCCCGACTTTTCAGCTATTCTTCGGCTGATATTTCCCCAGACTTGCCGGAAACAATGGATGTTTTTTGGTGCATTCTGTCGAGCTGAGTACTCTCTTTTACAGAGGGCCCAAAATCGTTCGATAGCGCAAGCTTGAGGGACGTTTGAAGGGTTCTTTGATTTCCCACAAATTCAATACTTTCTTTTCGGAGAAAGTTTGTCACATCTTTGGCGTAATGTGAGGTTGCAAGATAGGGCCAAACGATGACTTCATCCCTAGAATGATGCTTATCGATAAAAGAGACCAACCGCGTCTTCAAACATTCTCCTAAGTACGTTTGAGCGTTTATGGTCCCCTCTTAAATATATGGCTTTGACACGTTCCCATCTTTATTCATGGCCTGTCACACAAGCATTTTCTTGTAAAACCTTGACTTCTTCCAGGTTTTATCGTCGTAGGTCAGTTCCGCAGGATCGGTTGCATAAAAAAACGTCCTTCCTGGAACATCCGCTGGGTCCCAAGGAACGTATGACTCATCGTCAATTACGAGGACTTTGCGCAGTGATTTTTTGTACCCGTTCCTGCACCAGAATTTCGCACGAGCTTCTTGGGCTTTAACGTACTTGGGAGTAATCTTCTTAGTAAAGGCCTTAATCCCGAGTTTTCAAGCTTTAATTTGATGTAGGCATGTATGGGATATCCTCAGTGCTTTGGCTGCTTGACGCTCTGATGTGGATGGATTCTTTTCGAAGAACTTTCTGACTTTCTCCATCAGTCGAGGGGTGCTTATTTTGGGAAGACAATCAGTAATCTTCCTGTACGAGTCACTAGTTAGTAGCCATGAACCGATAGATGATTTTATATATAGGACTTCGCGAAACACCTTTACTTCGAAAATGATGCACCGTTTTAATTTTACTTTTCCGTGCCACATTTTCGTAGTAGGAAATCACTCTTTTTGCAAAAGCTTAGTTTTTTGATCGCCCCATGCTTGCAACTTAATTATGGTAACAAAAAAATGATGACTACTATAATTTTTGACCCGCTGATTCATGTAAACAAAAGTTTGACCTTAGATCCCTCTACATTTTTCAAAAAACGCGTTAGCGATTTTGTTCCTCAACTTTGGACTCATGTCTTAAATATAATAGTTACTTATTCTTTGCGGTTTTAATATGTATTCACCAAGGTTAAATTGTCCCGTGATCCACAAGGACTTTATCTCATATCACAAGTTTATATGTTATTTAATTCTGAAGTGCGCCACATGCCTTTTACTAACGAAACTTGTTCCTGGAATTTGTTTGAGAGAAATCTTTTACAAACGGAAACGCAAAGCACAAGTCATTGCGTATTTCAAGCTTCTGGATTCCACGCTTGTTCGAGAAAGCTTTTGCTCCATAATTTATCGTCATAGTTTGGAAATTGTCTCGCTCAACTATGTAGAGCCTAATGCAGCCAGCGTGACCTAACTAGAGTCGAGACAGATGCAATCTTACATTTCATTATGTAAATTTTGTTGCAAGAAACGGAAAATGTACGGTTCTACTTTCTCTGATGCATATGCTTTATGGATTTTAGTAGAATAACTAGCGTCGAGACAGATGCAATCTTACATTTCATTATGTAAATTTTGTTGCAAGAAACGGAAAATGTACGGTTCTACTTTCTCTGATGCATATGCTTTATGGATTTCAGTAGAAGCAAAATTTTGCGTTACGATTGTGGCGACGTTCTTTTGTACCTAGTTATTGTCAATTCCTGGGTAAAGATAGTTTTCTAATGTGAAAGCTAACGCAGAAGCTTTCTAATGGAGAAAAATATTACTTATTGCCGAAAAAAGGCTACACTATCTACATCATGGTTTAATAGTACGAACCGTAATGCTTCCACTACAAACAAGGAGCTTCAGGTTTTTTTCTAGGGTTGACGGAATCTCTAAAAAAACATGCACCCTCTTTTCATTTTCCCCTGCTTCTCTTTATTCCCATCTTTTCACTTTTGTTCAGCCACGCTTTTCTTTAAAGCCGTTCGTCCTCTATCCTCCTGCTTCGTTTTCTTGACTCCTGATCGTAACCTGATCTGAATTTTCAATTGAACTTGTAAAGCCCCGACTTATACCCTACCCAGTTACTTCCCCCGTAAGATGGGTTTTCCCCTGAACTTTTCCATTTTCTATAAACCCCACATTAAGAACATATCTTGAGTGCGGCTAGGCATGGCTTAAAGTGGAAGAGTGTGAAAGTTAAACCAAAAAAGCAAAGCAAAACCACGTCCGCCTTTCTCTTTTTGAGTTCTTCTCAGTTCTTTTTTTTATCTCGTTGGGTGTGATGCAATTTCAAGGAATTTTTGATGAATTCCCATTCCGCCTCTCTCCTCTGGCTTTTCGATCAGATGTTCATGTATGCATGCTAACATGCAGTGAAGGATATTTTTTCCATTATTTATTCTAAAAAATCCTGGTCCCTCTGCCAATATACAAAAAATTAAATGGGTGTAAGTGCATTAAACATTCACTTTCCTTGTTTTTGTACTGAGGGATTGTCAATGTAATGGCGGTTGCATTTAATACTCCTGGCACTTTTATTAAAGTTACACTTTATGCCTTCTTGAAGTTTATATTTAGTCTTTCTCTCTACACACTTCCCGTTTACTCAGACTTCATGTGCATGCATGATCGAATTATTGAATAGAACTGGAATAACCAATCGAAACCGAGCGAAGAATAAGGTGTGCATTTGTTGTTGCTTCATTTTTTGGACAAATCGTATTTTCTATAAGTTTTTACGGCAAAAAAGAAAAGATGGAAAACGTTTGGATGTTGTGATTTCTCCATGAGTCTAGGTCGATATTTTTTCCAAAAAGTACAATCTTCACAATAAGAGCAACAACATTATTTCAAGCTATTGTAAGTTGTAAGATGCAATATTCCCTATCTTCTAAATAGATGCTGGGTAATGCCAAATAGCTTATTGACTAACTTCAAATTTTTCTCGTAGAATCTTTACAGCTCACTTGCTGACTGACTGACTCCGAGATCGTATTCGGCGAATACCATTACATATGCATAGTGTCCTTGTCAATTTTGAAAAATTTTCTGCCTTTGCCTCAAGTGTTTTTGTAATCTCGGAAAGAAAACGTGGAAATATTTCAAAAGAACGAGTCGATAGCTGCGTGGCTGTGGTTACCAGTCCTATTTAAGCATTCATGAGGAAAAATAATAGGGGAAGGCAAAAAGATCCATTTGTATTACCATTCTCAATTTCTTGTTGTGCTTGTGTGAGAGAAAATATGTGTAGAAGATCCAATCTGTGCTCATTTTTCCTTCTCCAGACCTTCCTTGCGTCCTCGTCCCTTCATAATGTAATTTTCTCTCAATGCACAATGCTCATTTTCGTTTGATGTGAGAGCAATTCTTCAATTGTCGTCATATGATGCTATCAATGACATTCTCCAACAGCGTCGCAAACCTCTTTTACATATTTTTTCCCTTCGATACTTGCTCATGACGAATCAAAGCGATTGCTTTCTCCATCGTACTTTTCCTATCACAAGAGGACATCGCATTACCATCACATCCACATGCCAGACACACGCATATTGCTTGAAGGAGGCAAAACTAAAGAACGAGCGTGAGCAAGTGAAACCGTCTTTTTCAAAAGCAAAAATTGATTGAATTGAACGGGAAGAGAAAGAAAAAAGATCGAGTTTTTTTATGCGTTTGTTTCGTAACTAGTTGAAGCAGAACAAAAGCCATAGCGAGGAACATGAGAAAATTTCTGTAAAGAGAGCGAAGTCTTGTGCTTTCTTTATGTTTTTCAGTCATTATTTTTGTGTTGATATGATGTTACTCGATGTACCAATTACAAAAACATCCTTGGGGCAAGAATTCGAAGTGAGAAATGAGCTTTGACGACATTGGGAAAAACTTATATCATCGAAGATACGTATTCGTCTTGGTCCTATAGTAAAAGTTGCTTAAATGAACAATCTTTTGCAGTGATTTGGAAATGAGTTGAAAGATTTAAACTAAGCTACTTAATGGTTCGTATGATTGACCATGTTTCTATTTATTTAGCTAACCTAATCGTGCTACTAATTTCGATTTTTTNTCTTTTGCAGTGATTTGGAAATGAGTTGAAAGATTTAAACTAAGCTACTTAATGGTTCGTATGATTGACCATGTTTCTATTTATTTAGCTAACCTAATCGTGCTACTAATTTCGATTTTTTCAACCGAGATTTTTTGGACGCAGTTGTGTTTTATGGATGTATCTTTTATGCTATCCAAGTGCTTCCGTGATGGTTGTAATTTTCCTGATATAAACTCTGTGGCCATACCTGGACTAGTTTATAGCTTCGATACAGGACATTGTATACTAAAGTTGAATAGGAATGTAGCACTAATAAAAACCAAAGTTAGAGTCTATCTAAAAACTAACAAAACTTTTTTTATCTCACCATTCAATAATAAAGATAGAGAGGTAAATTTACCATCGTCGGTTGTGCATCCTTTTTCCACACTGGAAAGCCCGCATTGAGTAAAATAAATTGCAGAAGTTCATCGTTCATAAATTCCTTTCGCTTTTCGTTTGTAATGTATTTTACGCCTAACTTGCGGCAACAACAACAACACCACCACGTTAGAAATGATTCTCATCAGTACAGAGGTGGAATTTTCTTTTGAAGCCTGTGATGTACCTCTATCACCACAGATTTCGTCGTTATGAACTTTCTCAGAATCAATAAACTTGCGGAATATTATTTCTTGAGAAACTTTTATCATTTTGAATAGTTTACGTGGAGAACCAAGAAGCTAGCAGTGTTCAGTATTCCACAAAGCAAGTATGTACACGTGAAAAGTTTTCCGTCCAAAGGATAAATTTTGAGCGGTAATGTTGAAAACGATTTTCTATTTCGGAAATATTTCTTTCTTCTAAGGAAAGCATGATGGACGTTTGCTTTATTGATGCCCAATGCTAGCTTCAATGTGCTTGACGCAATAAACTATGCCTTCGTCGGTAAACTAGTTTTTTTTCTCTAGGATTTTGAAACAATTTCAAAGTAGCTTTGGTTGATAGAGTATTTTGGGATACTGAAAATACTCTGGAAAATGCCATGGTTCAAATCACGCATGATAATTCTGTCACACTTCGAGTGATCCGGAGGGGTTGGAGGGCGGAGGGCTTTGCATAATACGGAGGAGTCTTACGATCAGAGAGGGCAGAGGAAACCTCTTGTCGGAATGTTTTCGACCGAATGATTACCATCAGAGAAAAAATTCAAGTACATATTCAAGTATTACCGTAGATATTCTCATATAATTACCTTTACATCACGATAGCATCATAACCTTGGAAGAAAATAAAAACGAGAAAATGCAACATTTACAATTTTCCGCCATTAAGCTTGTGAGATTTTGTCCATTCGATTTGCCCACCGTCTCCACAATCTTTAAATGTATTTGCAGTTTTCCTCTGCGGACCAAAACGCTTACTCCAGCACTTTTCCTGTTTCATAGAAAGATTTTGCCAGACGCCTTTCATAAATTATGCCCAAGCGTGAAAATCAAACGTGAAATATCTCTGACAAGGCAGTATGAAAAACTAAGTTTTTGCTTACCCAAAAGTCTAAACTAAGTATTTGATTTATTCACATTAATTGTGAACTTTTTTGCGTTTACAGTAGGAACAATAAGGTACACTTCTAAAACGGCAATTTTTTAAATTGAATTCTTCGCGAATTTACAACGTTTTTCCTAAGGTTTCAGATTAACGGAAACAGATATGCACAAGGTAAAGGTAATTATATGAGAATATCTACGGTAATACTTGAATATGTACTTGAATTTTTTCTCTGATGGTAATCATTCGGTCGAAAACATTCCGACAATCGTGATGTAAAGGTGGGGTAGAATATGGGTACAGAGAAAAACAAAATAATAATGGCCGAAGGAACAAAAAACGGACGAGTTTTGCCATTCCTCTAAAGAGTCATTCTATCTCGCTTCTCTTTTTCTGGAATAGGAAGCGTAAGGGAGAGGAGCAAGGAGGAAAGTAGATTTTTTCCTCGAGAAAACTGGGGACTTCAAGCAGCACAGTTATTCCCATTAAAGTAGAAACAGTGAAAAAGTTATGGGCTCACAATGAATGAATTGTGTAGTTCGTGCAGACAACTGAAGAAAAAACTTTTTTCGAAGCTGCTTCTCCTGCTTCAAATGTTTAGTTTTCGGAGATATCTAATTCAGTAATGTTCGCAACGGAAATGGTTGTGGCAACAGCGGCTTGGGTAATAACATGAAGAACGAAAAGGAAAGGGAGAAAATCCAGTTTTTCTTGCAATGTTAGCATCGTAGATGCATAGCTCCCGCTCTAAATGTCTGAAATATTTATCTTTTTAGTTGAGTGGATTGGTGGATTGTGTTGAAGAGGATCTTTCTTTCATGCTCTTTTTCAAATTGCTGAAATACCTGAAATTCCCGCAATGGGAAGAACTTAAGGAGGTTTTTTGTCAGGTAAGGTGAGAAAATAAGTATGAGGTATTTATGATATCCTAGACCGTTAGGTGAAGAAAAAAGTGGCGAGGTTTTTTTTGTTGGCTTGGGAATAAAAAGGCTGGTCTGAGTTGGTCGCTTTGGTAGTCGTACCACCGCGTCATATATGCGTGAATCGGGTACGAGAAAGTTATGCGGAGGCATTTTTGTCCAAAAGATTTTTTCGAAGGTTAGATATTTTCTTCTTTTGCATGCAGCTGTGGGAAAATGTTTGCCATATCAATTCTTGTGTCGTCTTACAAGTTCAAGTACAATTTAGCGTCGTGGATTCCCACATAGGAGACTAATTTTTAGACATGTTTTGAAATGAAAGCAAAATATTAGAACTTTACTTTTCTATTTTAAAATGATGAGAATATTATTAGCTTAAGAAATGTTTTTATTTTTTGCTGGTGGAGCTTGTAATTTGTACGTATACATAGTTCATCATCGACCCCTAAGTCCGAAAAGCTCCTGTTTTTTCTCCATGCAACAACCTGATACAAAGAAAAACGAGAGAATTGGTTTGTCTGGGTTCTGCTTGCTTGCTGGACCAAAAATTCCAAAAGTTCTGCTTGACTGAATCAGAGTAGAATGGATTTCGTGAGTGTGTGAATGTGTGTGTTGAACAAGTTTAACTAGTGTACAAAGGAGCGTGGCAAAAAAGCAGCATGGATACTGGGGTGTTGTTGTTGTTGATGATGATTTGATGCCAAGTCTAGAAACACTACTTCACGAAGAAAAACTTGTGAAGAACGAATGAAATTGGAGAAACTTGAATCGGTAGTGAAGAAGAACTTTGGGATGTTAGTTGGGGAAACCACTGTTCATTGTCCTGGAGTTGTTGATGATGATGATTTTTTTGGTAGAGGTAGTACCAATTCAAGGGTAACTACACAATGGTAATTTTATTCCGTCAGAGGAAGTTTGTTGTTTGTCCGTTTATGCTCTTTACCCTCGGACAAGGCAGAACACTATGGATTTTCACTTGCATATTTACCTTTCTCTCATGTTAGTCGGTTGTAGAATACCAATGTTCCTCTTTCCACCACTCTGGTCGAAGTATGTTTCGTGAAGACTTTTTGGGGTGAAAGTATTTTGGAATAGGAGGAAAGAAATAAATAGGCAATGAACACTTTTCTCGCTTAATGTTTATTACAACTGCTGTTCCTTGCTTTCTATACCATTGTTGGTTGATGTCGTCCCGGACTAATGTATCTTGCCTATGTGAAGCACTCTAGCTTCCAGATTGATGAAATTTGACCTCAAGATCGTAAGCCACCATGGTATAAAATGGTTGTTGATTTTAGACCGTGGAGAAATTGGAGTGCTTTTGGAGCTACGCGTGTGTTCCTCTGCCTTCTCTACATTTCCAAGTCTAATCCCTACAGCGTCGTAGGCGTAAGGGAAACACGTTCAATATCAAATACCAGTTGCGGGATTTCGTTTTTGAAATTGAAGTTCCTTTAAAATGACCTTCCCAGTATTTTTAGCTCTACACGAACAACTGTCCAAAACGAAAGATATTTTCTGAATGATTTAACTTCTAAACGGCAATGAAGACAATACAAAAAACATTAAAGGGTAGGATTCACTGACTGTTTCCCTTTTTGTCAAAGTGTTAATTGACGATTTTTGGGGAACTGTACGTTGGGTAAAAATTAACTCGGCCGCACGATAACGTCGATGAAGCAAACCGTTTGAAAGTAAGTTTGTAGACAAAGTTAGGCGGCTCTTATTTACTAGACTTTTGACTTCGTCTTCATAAACATGCTTGTTTCTGCAAAAAGTAGTCAAAAGCTGATAGAAAATGCAATGGCACGTATATGTATATTTACTTCTTCCAGTTACATTTATGCTTTGCTATTTCATTTCATAGTATTATGCGCTTTTAAAGGATTAAGGTCTTTCCAGAGGTATAGTACGCTTTAAGACTTCCTATTTCATGTTCATTTGAGTCTTTCTTTGCCTTGGAAAAACATTTTGTCTTTGTTATTTGCTCTTGAAAACATATATTATTTTGTGGTCGGCTAGTAGTGTCTAGGCATTTCCATTTATGGAATAAAACGTTTATTCCATTCCTGACTTGCTTGTCAGAGCAGCAAGCTAACGCTGGAGAAACGCGGGTGGTTAAAAGGTCCAAGTAAAAAAGGATTGTTATTGCAAGGAAAAAACTAGATGTAACCAGGAAAAGTTACGACATGACATGCCGAAAAGTCAGAGAGAACTCATTTGTGCATTTCAGGGGAATTAAGAAAATGCTCCAAACCAGGAAAAGTTACGACATGACATGCCGAAAAGTCAGAGAGAACTCATTTGTGCATTTCAGGGGAATTAAGAAAATGCGAGGGAGCAGCCTAAAATTGCTCAAGATGTTAAGGACATACGACTGCTACGACACCAAACTTACTTTGTACTTATTAAATCTATTAGCAGAGTCCTCCTACCTCGTTCTTTCCTTCCATACAAAACGGACATTTCATGTTGTGTGTCCTGGTGGTTCTGTCGGCACTTTTTAAAAATATGTCAGTCAAAAAACCGGTTACTTCCTGAAGCAACCCTTCCCCTCTCGCCTGTGGTGAACTTTCAAACATTTTACTTCATAATCTCTAAGTAAGAAAAAAACTGGGGGAAATTATCTTAATTTCTGCTCACCATTCATAATTTATCGGGGGTTAGAAAGCATTATGTAGATATGCAAGTAAAATGCTTCCTTTAAGTCCACTTGACTTCTTGGCTCTTGGAGGGAGGGAGGAATCTGCATAAAACGCATATTATATTTGTCTATAATATCGTGTGAAAAGAAAAGTAACTTAGTAACTTGGAGATGCTTTTGGCCTTCGTTGCGTGTGGAATGGTAATTTTAGAGAGACGACGCAGAGTGTGATAGCTGCTAGTACATATTCTTGCACTTGTGCAAAAGACAAGGCAGTAAGATGTGAGCAGTCCTGTCCCGATGTAATTAGTTTGTAGCTTTTTGATTTATGTGCGTCTCGTGAAATGTGATATTTTTACGGAGTGACTGTGCCAGCCAGCAGAGAAACTTGAGGGTTACATTTTAATTAGTACAAATGTGATACGACGATGATGTATATATATGCTTACTTATATGTGAATGAAAATGAAGGTTGGCCAAAAGTTCTTTATTCATCCATTCGGGTGGAGATGAGAAGAGTCGGTTAGTTGACTCCCAAGTTCCTATACTAGAGATGATGATGAATGAAAAATTGCACACGAAATTAGAGATTATGATTAGAAGAAAGACTGGGTTGTGGCTAGGATGGTGATGAATCTGGCTCTTGATGAAATTTTAGAATTCACACCACCATGTTCATATTGCGTTTGCATCATTCTTTCTGAAATCCAATGTTGTAGATTGAATGGGCATTTGAATGGTAAAATTCCTTGCGTAGTTTGTAAAGTTATTCAAGAGAAATGAAGTCTATCTGTCTATGTTTTAGAATTAGAATTCTCCATGCGTTTCGTACACATGAAAATTCCTTTTATTATTATCTTCCTCAACTCCTATAATAAATGTAAAAGCAAAGGTGTTATGGTAAGGCAATGTTTGTGTGCATTTTGCCCGAAGACCGTATGATTATGCAGAAGCGAAAGACTATTGAAGCGATTCCTCTGGGTTCGAAGTAATTATTGCTGTCTGCCTCAGAATGAGTAGGAGTAGGAAACATGTTGAGAATAATGGATATTTTTTTATTGCTGATTGTTCTCGCTTTATTAATGCCTTGTTTTCCAAGTGAATCCGAATAATCAAAAGCCTTTTTTGGTAGATAGGCGTACATGATTACAGTGTACCGTGCTGTTCTAAAAATGCATCTCCCGAAGGTAGAATCCTATTTCAATTATTGTGTTTTCTTATCTATCGTAATGCAGCTTTCCTTGCAGGTGCAACCTTTCGTAATGATGCACTGGGGAAGAAAAGCGAATCAACACTTTTTGATGGCATGATCATGAAGCTATGTTGCATGCTAGACAAGTAAGTGTTTAAGAACTTTGGGTAGCTTCGCTGATGATGCAATTAAAATGCTAGACTTTAGTATGTCGAGTGAATGCACAAACTTTGATTTTTTAATCCTAACTTCTATTCATGATCATTTTTAAGGAGTGTCCCACAATGCATCTTCGGCAATGCACGTGAATTTATGGACTCCCAAGAGCCAAGAGACTCCCAAGAAAAATTACTTATGATGATGTTGGGCAGAATAATAGTAGTACCTACATTTTTCAAAGTTTGTGAGTAGTTCGTTCGGTGCATTATGATAAATTCCTAACGCAATGTGGTTCTGTGATGGTAGCGAAAGTCTTTTCATTATTATGATAACCTTGGTACATTATGGCAAATTATGATTCTATTTAAGAAAGGAGCGGGCTCCGGCTCCAACAAACCTCACAGTTTATATACTCAAGTGGAAGCATTATTGAAAACTGTTGGAAAACGTGCATGAATTTTCCATAGCTCATTTTGAATTGCTAATTATGTCGTGTGTATGACAATAACAAAGCGTTGTTTATTGTTATTACTGAGGCGCAGTTTGCCAACATTACACCTTTGGAGGTTCTCGTGATGACATTGGCATGTACATAACTTTGAATGAGCAGTGAATGTTTTTGGTGGACATGAAATAGAGAGGGACGAAATGATGATGATCTTGCAGGTTTTAAATTTCGGTCAGAATTAATACGTCCACAAAGACAGACTATGTCTGTGGGAGTTTCATATTGCATGATTCCCTGTTTTGCATCCCAAAACTGGTAGAGTTATATGGATTTATGATCTACGACATTTTACTTCCTGCTCATATGCTCAAACGAACCAAGCTGTCCTCCAGCGCAAGGAAAAGAACATCTTTATTATTACCGTATTCTTTTTTTACGATTCCGTTTGAGAAGCCGTCCTCATTTAGCAATCCAATTTGAAACGATAAATTTATACGATCACATTACTCGATTCCTTTTTAAAGTCAGAAACTGTCTCGACACTAAAAATTCCCTCGCGGCGAACGAAGAAACAGGATATTTTTTCTATTGTTATTTCCTGACATGACACTAAAGTTTAAGTGAGCCTGACAAGATTACTACGATTACATTGTATTTTAATGGTTGCAACTTAAAATCATTATTTTGATGATGATGATTATGGTCAGCCCAAATAAATATTGTCCTTTTATGGATAAAAAGCGAGGTGCTTTTTCCCTTTGAGGCTTGCATCAAGTAGGAGTACTAATTATACAATGATTATGTTCCCAAATAAAAACCACAGAGAAAATGGACTCCAAGCTGAGTTTTTGTTGTGCGCCGCAATGTGTGAGATCGCCTGTCAAAAA
>JAHZNH010000483.1:0-13291 GCA_027744355.1 Tyrannoseira gladiata
CAAGAATCGCTCTTATGAAATAAAACAAATTAATCTTTTCCCAGATTAGATAATCAATTTCTTTGTACGTTACTTTATTTAATTGTGTTTCAAGTTTTAGATACAAAGTGCAAAATTACAACATACCTGCTGCTAGCAGACTGACTTTATTCATACGCTTTGAACTTCGGAAAACGACTTCAAAAATCATTTTTGATTCTTAAATAACATCTTTGAACACCTAAGCGCGAAGGAAAGTGAAAGAAAACTTCACGAGTAAAATTAGCACCAGGTTCAGAGAGTTCTTTTGGGGTAATGCAAACCTGAGCTGTGTCACTTGAGCATGCATTTATGTACTTAAGTGTATGCCTTCTTTTATTTCCCCTCCCCACGAGCTAACTTGACCAGAACCCCGGGATCATTTCCTGACTTGCATGATGTCCTCCGACGCAGTTTGAGTTGCACAAGCTCCAATTTCCAGATCAGATTCGAGTGGGCGCGCCGCGTGAGGGGACGAGGGACCCCATCCCTATCTCTCCCTTTGGAAAATAACTACAAAACCCAAAGTTCCTCCAGATATCTGAAGGCAGAAATGGTTTCGTATAGGGATATTAAGATAGAATAAATAGCAAATTAAGTCACTCTCCCTACTTTTTTGGAGATATCTAGCCGCATCGACTCGTTTTGTGTTTGTAGGGCACTCGCATAAGTTGATGTACCTACTTGATATGAGTATAGAAAAAAATAATTGTCTGAGACTCTCCATTTCGTTTTTTACTGTTTACCAAAGTACTCAGAATCTTTAATCCCTAGTGGCCAATAAAGGGCTCTGATTTCATTCTCTGGATGAATCAAGCAGTTATGTGGGCTCCCGGCACGGCATGTCGTAGTAGCAGTAGGCAGTAGCTTGGCATAATGCAATCCCCCAAAAGATGTGTACGAGTTGAAGTAAGAGTTTGTACAAAGCCAGCTAGTCTTCCCCAAATTTTCTCGAGAGAAGAAAGTTACCATCTCCCAAGATGATGGTTTTTTCCACGTTAGAAATGTTAGAATGTTCCTTCCAATCATTTCGACATTTTCTTGTCTAATAAGTAACCTGATCTGAGTGAGTGAGACGAGAGCACTAGCACACAGCGGTGGTAGTCTTGCTTGCCTTGTCATGTGACGAAATAACGTTGTCCAAATCCCACTTAAGACTTCAACAATATTTCTTAGAGATTCCAAAAAAAATTCTGCCCCAAGCCCGTATGACGGTTGCTGGTGAAGATCTTATTCTTTTATTTTCCAGTTGGAGTGGAGCACACATTGCATCACATCGATTATCCAGTAAACAACGCTTGTGTTTACCATTAGATGAGTAAGTGCCTTCATATGGCCACAATAATTCGTTAAAAGCCACAAACGGAACGAAAGCAAAAGAAACTTTGTTCTTTTCAGAGATTTCTATCTGTGTTAGCAAACCCCTGAGAAAAGTTTGTTGAGAGTCGTCTCTGACCTTCCTCCTTCTCCCAACCTGTCTCATAGGCACAAGAATAGAGGAATCTCGTAGAACTGTATGGCTAGCCTACTGAGGAACTGTGAACACAGAGACTAATGTTCTTATGTAATCCATTTTAGACCCGCATACCTTACTCTGAGGCATAGTTTTTTGCTCAAAATTTGTTTTCCTTATTTTTTGGGAAAAACTTTTATGATATTGAAAAAATAAACAAACTAACCCAAACCGACTTTGTTTTCCCTTTCTCTGTGTACTTTATTGTTATCAGAGTACAAAAAGGCTTGCGTTTCTAATGCTTTCACCAAGTCGAGAAAATATTTGCTTTGTGCAGCAGAAACATAGTTGTTTGAGGATCATATAATTTCCTTCCACTTTCAATTAACTTGATAAATACTTACGATGGCCCCTTATCAAAATAGTTCATCGCCCGAGCAGTCAGAGCTTCTTTATATTAGAATATCCTCATCTGTCATGTAGCACAATATAGCCTTTCATTCTGGGCTGAACAATGATGTTATTGCAATTGTTGTGCTGCCATCATAACACATGACGTGATCATCATCATGATATCCCTTGTCCCCTGAAGCGTGAAAATGAGTAGGGCACAATCCAATACAATCTCCCACATCAAGTTCGAAACTGGGACCATAATTAAAACCTGTGCACTCAAATTTCGACCACTACTATTTATTTACTTGAATGAAGGTTTGCTTTCTTTTGATCTGGTAATGGCTTTGTGAGTGGACTGACATATTACCCCCACAGATATATATTTATTTCCCGACCTGTTTCTGTATTTGTGGTGCTACTTAGCTAGTTTTTAATCAGCCATACTTTCCCAAAGTTTATTTTACACTCGGGGCCAACTTCACTCTTGTCATGTAACGGCAGTGGAGCTGAAAGTGTAAATAGTGCCATTTATTAAGTCTTGGATCCCAACTAACTAACTAAATGCTTACCAGTAGTGGCTCTCTTTCATTGTGCCAACGAACAAGCAGTTCATTAAATTCGGAACAACAATGGGAGGAAACTTATGTAGCAGAAAAATGTCAGTTTCATACTTCTCGAGCCTCACAAAAGAAAATTCCCAAATGAAAGTATAACACACAACTCGTGAAAGTTCTCTGTTTTGTATTGTGGCGACTGGACTGCGTGTGAGGATTTTGTGTGTGTGACGGTTCTCCTAACGATGGAAATGTGCGAGAAAGGAATCCTTCGTACGTAAGCATAACATATACATATTGTATATCCTCCTTGTGACATTACGCTGCGTTCTTAAGAGATTTTGGTAGTCGTAAAAATCAGATCGTCTTCCTCTCAGAAAGAAAATCTCGCTTGCTCTTGCAATATAACATCATATTCACTTCAACTTTTTACATATCATCTCATCAGACTAGAGCCAATATAATACAAGGGGGTAAAACATAAATGCATCATGGCATCCCAGAAAAGACCTCAGTCTCGGAAGGGACGGAAAACGAAGTTAGAGATTACTTTAATATTTAGTTTATGAGTAACGCAAACTGTTCTGGAAAGCCGTGAAAGCGGGGCATGTTCCAAGAACTAAAGCGCTGTTGAGCTGGCCGTGATAGTGACATAAATATGAGTATACACGCATTTTAACTTCTTGCGATTAGCTTTGCCCCTTCTACCGCACCACTACACGCAACTTACGCACTACTTACCCGCATAAAAAAGTGAAATGCGTTTAGTTTTTTTGTGGCCCGCACTTTTACATCACTTTTCAGAGATAAAAAAATTCCTACAAGCCATGTGAGTCGAAGTTTCTGTTTAAAAAACTTTTCTCCTCTTGTTAATGTCGCATGCTTGAATTTGTCGGATAATCTTCATCTCCAGGATAAAAAAAAGAAAGTACTACATACTACATGATAATAGCGGTTGAGTGAGCCGGAGAGTCTGAATGCAAGTGACGGATGGAGCCCAGCATCCCTGGAGAAATAAATATGTACGCTTCTGATAATAATCTAGGAGCCTAAGTCATATGAACTGAGTGAGTGAGTCGGGAGCAAACAAAAAGCGCATTTTTAGAATTTGTGTCATCCATATAAAAATCTTTTTGTATGAAATGATGACTCCTCATCTTGTCTTGCCACCGCCGACTGGAATAAAATGGCTTTTCTTGTCCTGTCCTAATGCTACCAACGCGATGGAAAAAGATGTACTCCGACGGTGCTCTCGCCCTTCAGTGCAAGGGGACGATCCAAAAAAGCCCATTTCATATTTCACTTTTGGGGAAAGTTAAAACAATGATCATGCAAGTGCGGGGTGCTCATACTTACGAGCGAGTGATCCATGAAATGTTATGCAACGAATGACAAAGGCTCGGAATTATTGCCCATTTGAGTGTACGAAAGGAAATAGGAGCGCGTCAAAGGATAAAAGAGCAGCAGGACATTATGTATAGGAGATAAAACCACATGCGGCTTTAGTGCTACAACGAACCCAGGCTTATTTGTTTTCCCCCGATTTTGTGGTCCTAGAAAATTATCCTCCTGTGCGCTTTCCAATTGCCTCCATTTTTGTGTATCCTTTCCCAATCCTCTGAATAAACTCCCGATGCTGCTTATTGGCCATCATTATTCCTATTATTGTTATTACGTTGACAATTGCACTTTCCTCCTGACAGCGTTTGTTACCACCACCGCCACGCCACCACTTATATAGGTATATATAAATCGTTGGGGGAAATTTTATTGTCTCTTCATCCTTTACTGCTCGCGCTGGCTGGCTGGACTGTGACAAAACGTGGACAGAAGGAAAACTCTCGACCTACCATTCACACAACGAAACCACACAAGCTCAACTCCCAAACCACAAGTTGGTTACTTCTCCTATTAGGCGGTGCCATTTTTTCTCGGGAATACTTGCACTAACAATATTTTCATTCATTTACGTGTTAAGGCTCGCCCCCAAGAATCCTTGTGAGCATTATTCCTATTGTTTGCCGCGGAGAAGAAGGGACAACGATTCTTCTTGTCAACTTTGCCTGATTTTGACAAGAATTATAAGTGTCATAAAAAATTCTCTTCTTTTTTCCTTCTTCTCGCCCCGGCAGGTTACATATATAGCGTGGCACGGGGGCTCTTTAATCATAAAACATTGTACGAGCCCCTCTGGACCACTGGTCTTTGTCCCCATTAGCACTAAAGCGGACACAATTTCTCCCCTTTGAAAAAGTAAAAGTTACTATCACGTTGCTGATTGTGGTGGATGGATGAGACAGCAGTGTGGTCGACTGTTTGGATGGAATGTGTGTGTGTGTCGACAATTACACACACACTCGAGAAAGAAAAAGTCACAATGGGGACCAGTCGTATTCGTACGTGCGCGACAATGACCACTACAAACACAATCCTTAAAATATAGGGACCGCTTCCCAGAAAAAAAATTATATAGGTATCATCTGTTGAGGGTTAACATTGTATGATGATGGCATTCGAAGGACTATTATTCCACTCGGTCCATTGTTGAGAGTGAAAAGTCATGCCCCGTAGCAGTACTTACATGGGGATAGTAATAGTACTACTCTGATCACTAAATCGATATGTAATTCAAAAGAATAGTTTCAAATAATAGGTCCCTTTTTACTATCATCAAAAAGGGTTTACGCAGTCGGACAATAAAATGTGGGTGGAAAAAGATGAACGTATTTTAAAAGTCTTCCGTTTCCTCTTCCACTTCATGACTCGTACAATATATGTTGGTCGGTTGAGGGCCATTCTCCAACAATTTAGGATGGCGAAATACAGAGAAAGGAAATGGAGAAATTTCTTCATGGAATAAGTAGAAAAACGCCAGAAAAGAGGATGGGCTGGTGACGGGAAAACGGTACCGACTACTGACGTTTTAGCCCTTCTGATATGCTTGCTGCTGCTGATGGCCCGAAAGAAAAGGGATTCATGGGGAGAGTAAAAGACCCTAAGAATGGGAAATTCACTTTGAGTGAAAAGAGGACATCGTAGGATTGCTTGGTGAACACGTGGAAAGTATCCTTTTGTGGTGGTGGTGGAGGTTGTCGTGATATAAAAGCACGCCTACCCCCATCCAGAGCACTTGAAACCCAATTGTATGACAATGAGGAGGAGGAGGAGGTCGACGAGAGGAAAGGAAGAGGCAGTTTTTACGCGAACTCGTTTTTCACACTGTTCGTTTTATTACACTCCAACATTTACTATATCTTGACTTCTGGGCTGTGATTTACTTTTTACTTGCTATTATTTTAAAATAGCTATAGCATGTAATAAGGGCAGAGGACACAAATAAGAGTAGCATTTTCCTAAATGATGACATAAAGAAAGTTGCTGACGTGCGTGTATGTACATACATGCCCACTGGAGTGTTTAGTGCAGTGGAAGCTTTGAAACGAAACGGAGGATGAAAGTGACCGCATTCGTTTTGAATGCTGATTTATTCATTTCAAATGGAACTTGAGGTTTGCCTCACCACCAGAGACAAACGACTTCTTTCTATAGAGAACGATGCCTACTTTGTGGTGGGGCAAAGCACTCTCTCCCGAGGAGAAAACAGCTGTTGGGCAAACGCTCACGCACTCACACAGCAACGCATCTCTCACTTTTTAAATGAAATCGAAGCGATTGGCCTCATTTCCTGGACATTCGGAGAGGCGTGGAGATTGGAGCGGAGATGAAAAAGTGCGTTTCGCGCGTTGCGACTTGGGCTCATGAATCATCTCTCGGAAACGTAAATTGTCAGTCGCAGGTGAAATTGTCCTGAAGGAGCAGATAATAGTAAAATATGATTTTTTGAGGGGAAAGTTTCTTGGAGAAATGTGAGAAAGTTCACCCCTTGCAAAAATATCTCGGGTTGAGTTGAATCTAGGAGAAAAATATGTTATTTTACCTAAGAGAGCCTCTTGCGAAATGTGTTTTTATTGCAAAATGTCGAATGTTGAGAACTTGAGCACTTCCCTCTAATTTCCCGGAATTTGATGCGACACTTGGCTTTCCTGTTAATTAAAACTTCAGCCCAGTTTAATTCCTGGTTTGAAACATGTCAATGCCGATGATGTGGACATGTTGGAGGAGTATTAACTTATGCTGAGAGATGCTTGTAGAAATGCAGATGTTGCAAGAACTCAATTAAAATAATTTCCTCGGTGTCGCAATGTAGGATTTCGAAAACTGTTTTGAAAAATTTTACTACTTCGAAATTCCACCCGCTCGCTCGAGTTTTTTGGCCGGTCGGATCTGACTTGACAAACTTTCCTGACATTGCAAGTGGTATGGGTGGATGAGTAAGGGAAAGTTCACCTTGAATGAACTCGTACAAAACTTGTGAATGAATGAACAAAAGAGCATTGCATAACTTTCTACCTGACGTGAGCTGAAATGAAACACAGCGTGCGAAGAAGTTGGCAAACTGCTGACGGCAAACGAGAGAACAGTGTCACTCTTGTTTTGAGAAGTTTTAAACTTGGAAAAAGTGTTAAAAATAACTAAAACTATTCTTGGTAAAAATTATTGTTGTTGCCCGAAAAAATTGCCTTATATATTTGCCAAAATGTATTTAAAAATGTATATATCTATCTGCTCGTGAGTTTGAAGAAAGTTCAAGAGAATTAGAATTAGAAGGAAAAAAACTGTGAGCGCCGGGGCGAGTTTGTAAGTCCACTAAACTTATTATCGCTCTTGATGGAGTTTTATTAATGATTATGATGATGCCACGTTATTGACTATTCTTGGAGTTCTTGCTAAAACACCACGAGATCCGGAAAACTGTCCCCGTGTTTAAAACTTCCGCTTACCTCGCATTACCGAATTGAGGACATACGTGCGAGATGCGAGATAAATACGTGTGGTATTACTACGATTTAGAAGCGATCAAGTTAAGCTGTTTGCTTCCATAAATTGGTGATTAAGTAAAGTAAGACGTTCTTTAGTTATCTCTCACGTAATGAAAACAAATAAAGTTTAGTCCGCTCATCATTCAAAAAATTCGAAGTAATTTGCTGTGTAAACTTTTTTGCTTACACTCTAATTCAAATTACAAGACAGTATAGTAGTTGTCGTCATTACCCATCGACACGCCAAAGTTTAAACTACATCATGTGGAGGACCATGAATAAATTCGAATAGCGCTTGAACCGAGAATTCCATTAACTTTTCCGTCTTTCCCATTTGCGCTTGATGCACTTGAGGCAGTGGAACGAGCGTTTGTTCAACATGATGATGATAATGACTGCCATCAGGCATGCATGCGTCGTCTTCTTCTCCTTATTTGCCACCAGCGGTATAGGTACAATTTAGTTGATTTTGCACTTGACATGAAGATTCCTGCAATTGTGGAGGAAAAGTTCACGGAATGTAAATAGAGAGCGTGCGATAAAGGAAGGAAATGGTAGTGAGTGAGTGTTTTAGGCTAATGCGAACATCATTTTGACTAAAAAAGTGAGCTGCGAGTTTGAGAGGCTGGAGCTCAGCCTGAATGAAGGAAAATTTCGGCCCATGAGCCTGTTAGGGCAAGAAATTACTCCGCTTTACACAATTACTTTCCTACTCCCAATTCCACACCATTTCCACACAATCGTATTCTTATTGCGTCCGCTTCGTGTTTTTTTTTTGTCTTAAATTTTTGTACCTTTTTAAAAAGCGAGCGGGCTTCATCTGCTCATTTGAGTCTATTGCAAACTTTTGATGCGATGCAAATTGAAACACAGAAGCGACAAGATAAACTTCACTTATGAGTGAAGTCTTGGCTTCTTCTTTTTCTCTGAAGAGACAACTCGTAGTTGTACCCTCCGTCTACTTAAATTCTCTTATTTTGCCAAATTCAGTCATTTGTAAGATAGACACATATTTTGGAACAGGGCAAAGTAGGACTAGGGTTTTACCAACCAACCCAAGTCAGCCATGTAAGTAAATATTAAGGGTGGTATTGATTGCGTTCTGATAGATACTTTATCGTGCGATTTAAAAAAATATGTTGCTCAATCAGAAACATATGCTTGATCATCGCTTTCGTCTATAAGGTAGAAATAATAATAATAATGATCAGCAGAGTGACAATGATCATAAGAACGGAGATTTGAATCAAACTGGTAGACGCTTCATTTCCGGCTGAGGGACACTCTCTAACTTTCCGTTTCTTTCCCCCTGATGGTGTGAAATATAGGTACACATTTTTTGGTGAGCGGAACCTCAATCACCGTCGCCGCCACCATCGTCATCATGATGAGAGGGAGCATTATCATTTTGACTGATTTCGTGGTTCAAAGGAAATAGAATGGAAAGTAGGAGCTGTAATGTGGGAAATGATAGCGCATTTATCCGAGCAACATTTTTTTCCTTAGAAGGAGACGTCTACAGTCTGGCTCAGTAATGAGAAAATTGTACAATCATGAGAAAACGTGTCGTTCAGTGAAGAGAAAACGAGTGTGGCATGGGTTGAACCTATAATGTTCATCTTGGGGGTGTAAAGGTACCGTTTTCATGCTCATGTTTCACTTGTTCGCTCGCTTGCTCAGGAAGAAGAAACACATGAATAGTTATAGATCACGGCAGGCAGTCCAATTCTTCCCAAGTGGAGCTTGGATCATTGGATTTTTCTCCACAAAATAGAAGAATTTTTCTGATTCAAGTTTAAGAGATGTTATAGTTCAGGCTCCTATTCATTGTATTAAATCCACGTGTGCGGCGGGCGGTATGTCGATGGAGTTTTCCCAAGGCTTAGAATATGATGAATCATGACATGCACGCAATCTAAACCGGAGATTTGCCATTGTTATTTATTTATTTATGAATGAAGTGGTTCCAAAACATTTTCGGGGGAAAATACGTTGAAGTACATTGTAAACCTATGTTTTGGACGGAATAAGATATTTTTTATGAAAAGTTTCGACAAAATACGCGAATCAAAATTGTACAAATACTCCTTGTTGTTTTCGGAGGCTTATTTCGAAGATTTATTTCGCATTTAAGAAGGAAATGGAATTTAAAGTAATATACATTTCGGTCATATGCCATGAGAAAGAGTATCACATATTTTTCCATGATTCATTTGCGTACAAATACGACCGACTGAAAAGCACCCTTACTCTTTATTTACGAAACATACAAATAATTTATTTTAATGGAGGGCTTGAATGAAGTATTAGAAATCATTATCAATCTTCATAGGAAATTCGGTGCACGAATTTGAAGGGAGCCATGATATTTGTTGGTGAATCGATTTCTCAGTAGTGTTTCCATCATTAAAATAAATATGTACTCATTTGTATATATTCTAATGTACTTAACCGATTTAGCTAACAAATCGCGAGAGCTCAAAAGATAGCATTTTCCCCTTAAAATCCAGAAAAAATACTTAAGCCTCCTCTAACGAAGACAACACAATTTCTCTTAGGTAGGTTTTTTTTCTTTCTCAGCCACGCTTTTTTTGGTGAGCAGGAAAAAGACGGACAGACATGCTGGCGTTTTGAATACAAAGACTGTCTTTTATGCGTGTATTTTCTAGTGGTGTACGAGTAACAAGCTTCGTTGAATTTAACTGACGATAAGTACTTATATAAGTTTGCGAACAAGTTTTTCCTGAGTACTGGCTTGAAAGTATATAAAAGTATTCCGACGTATTAAGCAAGCTTTAATTTGTGAATTTTATTCAGTACACTTTTTCGAAAATCCTTTTACGTTTTAACTCAAACTCAAGTACGTATGGCAAAAGATTTATTCAACCAGAGAAGAAACGGGTGCGTAGAATGTACTTGTTTTTATTTTACAGCATTCGAGACCTTCTCATTCAGACGTTGCTTAATTTAGATTCTAATTAAGAGAGGTCGTGAAACTAAAGTGTACTTATCTAACCGTGATATATCTGAAACATTCATAAGGAAATCTCAGGCTTTTCTGTAGTTGACCCTAACACATCCAAGCATTTCATTTAAGGCGTATTTCTTTGAAACTGCTATGTTGAATAGCTACAGCTGACGTGCTCTGAAATGGGTTCAGTCTTCACCTTCAACTCCTCAAGGGCTTATTTCTGTTGGTCGTGTTGCAGAAGCGACGTAACGATCAAAACTCATTAATAATATTTTGGCAGGTCACTTAAATATTTTTCCAAGAAATGGGTGCTATTGAATTAATATAGTACCTATAATTTTCATAATAAATCCAGTCGGTCAGTTTCGAAATGGAAGGAGGGATGGATGCGGCAACGGACGACTTGTCATTGGAAATGTATTTGCCGAGCAAAGGACTCTCAGGAAACAATGGATCAATGCTCGACTACCACCCAAGACTCGAGGTGGCAAATGACGCAAATCGTTCATCGGTCGTTGACGACCCTGGTGGAATGGAACTTGACTACGGGGGAAACTGGTCCGGCTGTGTAACTATAGAGTCGATGGCTCAGCCCACCACAGCTCTATTCCAATTCATCGTCAATGGACTGGGCATCAGCATCGTGGCAGTTTTAGGTAAATAATAATTTATTTTGGCTTAAGTACTGGCTTAGTGAAGCGACACTGAAAAACCAACAAGAAAAATAAGAGCCCACATATGCGCCACTGGAGTATGTAATTAAACTTTCTCCTCAGCAGTAGAAGCATGTTTTTCTAGATTGGGTAGGTCGTGACGTGATGTGATCGCTAGTAGTCTTGACAGGCTATTAAGGGAGATCTTAATGGCCATTCTCAAACTCTCTCCTAAATTAATTGGAGCTGTGAAAGATAAGCCTTTAAATGGCTCTTTCTAATTTTAGAAGTGAAAAATGCTGAGCGCTTTCTTAAGTTCTGTATTCAATGTTTCAAGGTGAAAAAAGCAGTATTACTTATCGTTGTTGTCAGCTCTATGCCTCTCTGTGTGAGCTTTTTCACTTTTAACGTTTTACTGGTTTTGAAGTCAGAAACATACCCGCCCCATCCCCGCCATTCCTTGTTTTTTCTCTCTTTCGGTTTTTTTTTCAAACACGAAACTTAAAAACAGTCAAGTCCAACAAACAAGCCGAGTGAGTAGCTTTCAGCTTCATTCGCACGAATTTTTAATATTTTCTTTGGGGTGGTCCATCCTATACGTTGAGGATGATGATGTTGGTGGCAGTAGTGATAAGGTACAACTTTTGCCGCAGTTGAGTTTGATGTGGAACCTTTTAACTTATCATTATTTACTTCTTCCTTCCAGGAATATTCGGAAATGGATTGAGTGCTGTGGTCCTGAGTCGCCCTCAAATGAAGTCATCAGTGACTTGTTTGCTGCTGGGTCTTGCATTTTGCGATACTCTTCTAATTTCTGTCTCCATACTTGTCTTCAGCATGCCATTCCTGAACGACTACGTCCACAGCTCTTTTCTCTGGAAGTATGAAAACATCTATTTCCGCCTGTGGGTTCCTTACCTCTATCCAGTCAGCATTACAGGTAAGTCTTCTTTAGCACTACTCTATCTCCCTTCGCCTGTTTCAACCTCACCAACCAGGTTTTCATTTCAATTCCGTCCTCTTTTCCTCGTTTCTCTTTAACCCCTTTCAGCTCTCCAGAAGAAAGAAGGATCTTATTTCCTTCAATAGAGAAAAAACTCTTTCCAAGCCTGATTGTTTCTCATAAAAATTTCAATCTTTTTTTCCTTACCATTTCGAAGCAGATGTTACGGTTTTTTTCAGAATACCATTATGCAAATGTTTCCTTGTATCAATAAAAATTTCAATCTTTTTTTCCTTACCATTTCGAAGCAGATGTTACGGTTTTTTTCAGAATACCATTATGCAAATGTTTCCTTGTATATATGTTTCCACCAGTGTATACTACCTACTATTTCTTAATAAACTCCACTCTCCTTTCCCTTTCCTTTCCAATTTGTTGAGGAAGGGGAAAAGCTGAAGCTGGGGCATTGAAAATCTGAGAGGATTCTGCAAGTCCATTACTTAACCCTGAGTGAGTGAGTATTTATTTGCCCGTGGGTACTAATGTGCTCAAGAATCTTCTTTTTTGATTACAGCTCAGACTGGCTCGGTGTACCTAGACTTTGGCTGTCACCATTGAACGATACATTGCCGTATGTCACAGGTAAGGTTTAATTTGCAGATAAGCCAGTTAAGAATTTTTGGACAAAAATGAGAACTGAGTATCTAATTTCAGCAAAAAATTAGTTTGGAGATTACATCTAAAAACCTTTTCACCGAGTTGCATTTCACTCTTAAGCTTAATCATGTTTTAGCATGAATGTCGTCTGCAAATACATGCTTAACATTAATTTGATTTCATTTCAGCCTGAAAGCTAGATCCATCTGTACATGGCGGCGTGCGAGAATATGTGTAGCAGCAGTTTTCCTCTTCTCCATCGTCTATAATCTTCCGAGATGGTGAGTATTTGAGCACCACTGGTAGACTTTTCATGTCAACCTTTAATTTCATTTTTTATGATTTAAACATGTTCACGAAGTAATAAATTCGGAACTACAGAGCCATAACTGCTAACTTAGTTGTAAGTGTACAGAATCAGAGCCTAGTAAAAAAAATTAGGTGAAACACTCCTGACTTGACTGCAACTGACTACTAAGCAATTATAATGTCATTACGCGAAGGACACTGCAAATACCTATGTCAAGTTAAGTCCAATATAATTTACTGATTACTGCAGTGTGTTCAAGGACACCTCAATCTACGTCTTTTTATGTTTGAGGGTACTTACGTATAAGGGCTCTGATATCGAAATTGACAAAGAAATGACCTTGATGAGTACAAGTAAATGGACGAATTTTCTATTTTTAGCTGTAGGGATGAAATAAACATATCTTTCTTTTTTGAACGAGAAGCATTGCTCCGGCCTTTACAAAATACGAAAATA
>JAHZNH010000484.1:0-15358 GCA_027744355.1 Tyrannoseira gladiata
CAAAGGGGCACGACGACTAAAGCACACGTCACCAACCACAGTCATCCGTTCACAGTCCACATTGTAGTACAAGTTATCTCTCAAGTCAGCAACTTTTTTTCCACTTGTGTGACTCTCTGACTTCTCCGAGTGGCGTGGCGATGCGATGATGTGATGAATGTTGTTTGAGCGTGGTATGGTGGACATTGGCCGTGTCATCATACGATGCGGCGAGCAAAAGTCCTCTATTTCTGACCAATATATAGGTACATTCTCATGTAGTAGATGTTTTTTCTCCGTCCTAATCCATGTCATTCCTTTTCTCTTCGACGCTGATTAATCTTGATTTTCTCTTGTGTCGCCTCACATTTGTCAGACTCGAGACATGTCTCTTTTTCTGGCTAGCGTTTTTAATGTACGCTCCAATTAGCTTGGGATAGATAAGTAGGCAAAAAAAGTACGCCCAGGTTTTTCTACTGACAAAAAAAATTAGCCGAGAGTTTTGTACATTACTACTACTTTGTCCCAACTTTTTTTTATGTCGTGCTACTTACTTCTTATGAGGGAGAAAATAAATTATGAAGAGTGTAATTAAACTGAATACATGTGTGTTTCCTCCCACTGAAAATGGGGACGCAGGTACCACCACGTGACGACTTTGATGAGTTGGTGGGTCATGTATCACTGGTACGAGCCAGTACAGCAGTGGTACGTTGGGTAGCCGTGAACGTTTATGCTGCGAAGATAATGAGTGGTAAAACGAATTATTCAAAAGCCCATCTTACAAAAGTATATCGTTGCTTCCCCATCTAGTAAGTTCATGGGAACTTTTATCCAGAACTGAATACATAAATATGATTTTCTTTTGTGGTCACTTCCTCCAGACAATCCAGCGAACTGCACGCACCGCAACTGGTTCGGTCTCAAGGTCTCTTTCGGAATCTACGTTCCTTACACTATCCTCTTCGCCAAGCTCTTCATCGACTCCTATTTAGTGAAGCCCAAGTCGAAAGGAAAGATCACTTCTGCTCCCGCAAAGAACGGCAACGGTGTTCATTCAAATGGTCACAGTAATGGGCACACTAAGCATGATTAATAAAACACGCTCGCTGCTGGAGCGAAATAGATTTAACTGCGCCTAATTCCTTTTTTTCCTCTTCCGTCAACAAAGAAACACTACGGATGATTCTCAAAGACTTTGTTAAAAAATGGACCATAAATAAATCATCTACTTAAAATGTATCAAAAGAACTAAAAAAATATTCATTCCAGCCACCACCACCACTCTCCTTCCTTTTCCTCTCAGAGAGGGATAAATCTTGCTTTGAAAAACGGAAAAGACGGTAATTTCGCTGCATGTCACGTTTCCCATTTGTCTGTGTATATTCCGCATTTCCTCATCGTTTTCAACCCATGCAACGAGCGAACGAACGAATTACTGTTCCGTTCTGTTCTCTGAACCAAGCAATCTATTCTTCCATTTTTAAGCATTTTCTAAAACTCGCTTTCACGATCATGATGACAAAATTAATTGGGGGAATCAGCAAAGAATATATGGGGCCCGCTCTTAGATTCTTCCTCTGTCCAAAGATAAATGATGATGATGATGATTCATACTTGGCGTCTGACTAAAAGAAAAAAGTCTAAAATGAATAGAAAGATCGTTTCAATTACACTCACTTTCCAACAAGTGATTGTCATTGTGTGCGGATCTGGTTTCAGTGTGTCGCCCTATTCATGAAGAGGAAAAAGTTGTTCCTCTTCTCTTCTACATCATCACCCTCTTCTCCTTTTTTTCTGTTCTGTCATCAAATATTTCTCGCGATGATGGCTTTTCACTCAAGCTCCGTCAGTGTCAATCGAACTTCTCACAAAAGCCATGTGGTATCCATTATTACTCGCTTTCCTTCGCAAATAAAGAAATACGCTTTCCTTCTACTCACTCAGTCAGATTCAGATCGGCAATATCGAACTGAACTGAACTGAACCAAAGGCGTTGTTCCTTTTTCTTCCGCGACACCAGACAAACTCTATTACTTGTGTGTTGAGATGAGATCATCAGTCATATTGGTTTATTTCATTGGATTGATTCTCTCGATTTTTTCCCTCGAGCCTGGGTAACAGGTCGAGTTCGAGTCGAGTTTTTAGATCTCTTTATTGCATGCGTGATTGGAGGAGTTGGATCCTGCATTTTTTTCGAAAGCGATTTATCAACGCTAATTAAAGTGGCATATGAGGGTATGGCTCTGAGCTGCTGCACTATTTATTTCTTTTCCGTGTCAACACTCGATCCTATCTGGTCACTTTTTTTCATGCTCGCGATCAGTTCCCATCAACATCATCATCACGATGATCGTCGTCGTCATGATCATCGGCAGTGATCAAAACTAAACTACGACAGGCAGTACAAAAGCTCTTTTGTATATCGTTTTTGATTCTGAGCCACTTTAAAAAATTGGATTTTTTTTCTTCTTCTCGCACTCCCAAACACCACCACCACCGACCAACTAACCAAACCAAAACCAACTGGCTCACCATCGCGCATCGGAATGCAATGTTGTTAGTTCATGATGCCCATTTCAATACAATGTTGTAGGAGAAGTAGTAGTAGATTCCTTTTTTTTCACTACGATTATTGCATTTGGGTTAATGGCCTCCACTTTCGCCTCCCTCCCTCATTTTCCCAGCTAGAAAGTGAGGATCTCCAAAGAGATCGAGATTGAGAGTCCAGTTCAGCTCTGTTGAGCATTAGTCCTCGACTATCGTCCTCATCAAAGATGACCCTTTCCTTACAAAAGCGTAATAACTGGACTTAAATGTGCGCTCTCAGCGCTCCACTCCACTCTCATCTCATCTCGTCTCCTCCAAACTCCACTCATCCTAGCTCAGCTCACACGAGTCAAGTGTAATTGCTTTAAAGTGCCTCTCTCAATTCTCAAATTATTCTGAGCACATGTCGAGCTCTAGTGAAACCAATTCCCCTGATTACTTGACAATCTCCATAATACCTTTAATATAACGCGCATTATTCTCCTACAAATCTAACAATGTTCGCTCACTCGCTCCCTCACTCACTGGTCCGCTTTATTTCCTTTCATCATGTAATTTGGCTAATGCGCTTTTCCTCCACTTCCTCCTTCAGAGAGAGGGCCGGGGCATGGGAAAATGAAAAAAATTCTCACACGCCAAAACTCTTGAGCACTTTTTTAAGTGGTGGTGCCACACATCACCCCAACTCCCCAAAAAAATAAAAACTTTTTTCCCTCCATCCCTATATTGCCATTCGCGTCACAAAAGTAAGTTAAAGTCGTTATTGGCCATGTGTAAGAAATTCTTTAGAAAAAAAATCTATGCAATAAAAAAATCATACACGTATCATGTTTGTATCATATCAAATCATCATGAAAATGTAATAGTCCTTGCTTCCCATTAATAATGCGCTTTTCCTCCACTTCCTCCTTCAGAGAGAGGGCCGGGGCATGGGAAAATGAAAAAAATTCTCACACGCCAAAACTCTTGAGCACTTTTTTAAGTGGTAGTGCCACACATCACCCCCACTTCCCAAAAAAATAAACTTTTTCCCTCAATCCCTATTGCCATTCCCGTCACAAAAGTAAGTTAAAGCCGTTATTGGCCATGTGTAAGAAATTCTTTAGAAAAAAATCTACGCAATAAAAAAATCATACACGTATCATGTTTGTATCATATCAAATCATCATGAAAATGTAATAGTCCTTGCTTCCCATTACTATTACATTCCTCTCCTTTCTGTCATCACACAAGACTTTTTTTATGTTCTTTCCCATGAAAATGGGCGACGCGAGGAAACCATGAAATATTGCCGCTCTTAAAGACTGATTTCCAACACGGGATGAGGCTATATAAAAAAAAGTACTGTGACTGAGGGAAGGACTGACTTCCCTCCACCTCCTCCTTCCTATCTGAAAGGTTTTTTTAAACACATACAAATTCATATTATCTAGTGCAGATGACCGACCGTCTACAAAAAGCAGGCCAGACAAGTCAGGCAAGTCAGAACAAAAATATGAAGGACTATACATATATAGAAATAAAAAGGGCCTGGAGGGCGATGCCATGTTTATGTCAATTGATAACGGACTCATGAAATACTGGAATCGGCCCATGGTACTATAGGGGCTCGATGGAGCTATATTCTCTCCCATTGAGAAAACCTATCTATCTTCTAGCGGAAGAAACCCGATTTCTCGTTGATAAAAAATTTATTTTTACGACATAGTGTCATGCTCATCATATCACACTCGCCTTCCTCCCACCTCCCCCTCCTCCCCCAACAAGAACTTACTCCTTACTCCTAGAAGTAGTCACACATCAGATCAGCCTCAAGGGATAGGAAGAATTCTGCCATTCTTCTGCAATAGATAGGAATCCTTCGAGCTCAAAGTGAAATGAAGCAAAGTGAGGAGGGCTAGGCTACGCTAAGCTCAATTGTAATTGTGCTTGAGCTGAACCGAACGACAAAAAATTCGAACGGCATGAATGGGTAGCATTAACTCATCTCGCTCCACTTTCGAAATACATTTATGCCAATTCACTTATAATAAGTTTCGTATAGGAATAAAATATGTCCTTTTTTATTTTTCGCCACATGTTAGTAACAGTTTGTCATATGGTTTTTGTTGTTGTGCCATTATTTTATTTTAATGGCGTTTTTCTCATATGGTCCAAATAGCACGTAAAAAATGGTTCTCACTTCGCCCCATTGACATGGCTCCATATACAACAATGGTTTTTTGTCCCTTCCAATTTTCTCCAATGATTGATGGTTATCGATTAATTGTAGTTTACTAGTTAAGGTTATGGTTAAGGTTGATTCACCAAAATTATCTCCATTTAATTCCCTATTGATTCATGTATTGTTTATGGTTAGATTAAGTCCTAGTTAATTAATAATTAGATGTTAAGTATAGCATCATGCAAGATTCAATATGTGGTAATGGTTGGGTGCATGCTCCATGCGTGCACCTCGAGACCTCGCGCCTGGTCGTTACCCTGGTCCGTTTATGGTATGGTTTAAGTTCCAATGGTTAATTTTCTCTGTGTATCGTATGGTTCCAATAAGTCCGTTTTTGCCATTATTGTAATAAAGGTTCGTTACGTGAGACCATTCTCAAAACCCATTCCAAAGTTTTGGTTCAGTTATCTTGCCAAGAAGTTAACGCCAATTCTCAACCACCAGTTTCAAAGTGCCTTTATTTGGGAAGACAACCGTCTTCATTTCACCATTAATCAAGTTTTGGGTTCAAATCATAAACACCATTATTTCATACAAAGGACGAATTCACCTTTATTCCGAACATTGGTTTCATCTCCACAAACACCATTTTTGTGCAAGTTCGTTTATGTGCCTTTTTCCTGCTACTACCACCGAGCTACCGATTCACCATTTTTTCTTGACTCATTTTCCAAACCTAAATTCAGCCATTTTCATCCACCAAGTTTAACAAAGCATTAACTCATCTCGCTCCACTTTCGAAATACATTTATGCCAATTCACTTATAATAAGTTTCGTATAGGAATAAAATACGTCCTTTTTTATTTTTCGCCACAGCTTGTTCGAAAGAAGAAAGGGGGAAGGCAGACCAAGAGGCAATAATACGCTCAACAGCGAGCAACGACGGAAAAAAATAGAAGTAGTTGGAGCATTTTTGTTGGAGTAGTAATACAAGTGGTTTGGTTTGGTGAACTAAATGCCTTCTGCTATTATTTATATGTCGTATTATCTCCAGATGAAAATCTTGGAAGGAAAAAAATAAAAGTAGTAGGAGCATTTTTTTTGGAGTAGTACAAGTGGTTTGGTTTGGTGAACTAAATGCCTTCTGCTATTATTTATATGTCGTATTATCTCCAGATGAAAATCTTGGAGTGTATCAGCATCGCCCTCCTCCTCCTCCTCTCCCTATATCAATTTCATATCGTGCGACCATTTCTTTCTTCGGAGTGGTGCATGTCACGAGTGGAAAACTTGAGTTAAGTACTTACTGGTGGAGAGCTCGAACAAGTGCAGAAAAAGAAGAAACAGCTTCCCTTGTATAATTTTTATTGGATGCAATTGCAGCTGAAAAAATACTAACGCTTTTGCTGCTTAGTCGTTTGTAAGGCTTCCTGGAATTCTTAGAGGCGCCGCCAGTAGTGACGACGTCGACCACGCTTGGAAATGCTCACTCGCTCGCAATCGCAATTTGCTTTTGTTGTATATTGTGTCGTAGTAGTTAAGTAGTGGCTTGGAGTGGAGTTCGTGTCGTGTAAAAGGGAATGTGGGTGAATGTGAATTGTCGTGGAGAAAAAGCGAAAGCTGGTGACAATCCATTTTAATCTATTTTTTCAGGAGTAGAATGAAGGCGAAAGGATTGGAGTGGAAATTGGGACGCTACTACTACTACTACTACTACTTAAGCTCATCTTATCTCATTCGGACAATTCGGGAATAAGTGATAATCATCATCATCATCATCATCATTGGAGATAGACGAAAATGATGATAGTGCCATTAGTGATGGTTCTCTTCGTGGTGGTGGGGATGGACGAGTGGGGGAACGGGGCGAGAGGGAGTCCCATCCAGAGCCAGAGCTCGGGGAGTTTTAGTGCGAACGGGATTTTTCAAGGGCTTTGTCCAGAGCCCATCTGTGACTGCATGCTGGACCACAGGGGGAGGATGGAGATAGCGTGTTTGAACGGGCAGATGGAGGATATACCCATGCAGCGGATGAATCCCTCCACGGAGGTGATTAGAATCATAGGGCCGGAGGATAGACCCAACCAACTGACCATTGGGCGGATGTTCAGACAGTTCAAGAGGCTGGAGGAGTTGCACATTGTAAGTGAATGAATGAATGAAAAAAGATTCGAATTTTTTTGTGAGACTCATTCTTTCAGAGAAAGATTATCGCGGAAAGCCTATGGAAGGAATCGATCATTTCGGAGGGTTGACAGGTCCCTGGTTGGGCAGAAGTAGAAAGCGATAATAAAATGCATCATTAGCAATTTTATGAGCCAGTAACAGCAAAAGAGAGAAAGAAACATCATGTGTATGAAAAAAAACTTCCTCATCGTTCCTACTTATTCCTGGCTGGCAAGACGAGCCGGGTCTGGGTAGTCCAAACTTGGAGTAGGCATTCACAGCTGAACAAAGGAGATGGGCCCGGCTCTATTAAAGCATTTTCAGTAAGTCTAAATGTTTTTGGGGGAAACTCGGGAAAGAGTTGTGAAGGGAAATCCCTACTAGTTCCAGTTCCAGTCCAGTTGTCGGCGGAACAAAAAGAGGAGAAGTGAGATGTTATGAGCCGCAACATGAGAGAATGAGTATGGCGATTTGGTAGTGGTACTGCATCCAAAAAACATTTTCGCTACATCCGATCCGACCCGTCGTCGTGTCCCACTCACTTTTTCTCGCATTCATCGCATCAGCTCAATCCCACACCACCAACTTATTTTTTTTGGCAGAGTTAAAGTCAAGCGGAAAGTTTTTCCTTTGGATATATACTACGGCTACAGATGTTGACCAGAAAAGTAAAAAAAATAGGCTAGGTGGGATGGTGGTGGAGTGGTGATCCGAAGGTGGAAATGGGGAGTCTCCAGTCTAGAGCTTTTGGACACTCCATTCCAAATTCCTGAAGTCCTGAAGAGTAGCCAGAGCCAGACTGTTACGCACATTTTTCAGAAGGAGGAAAACTTTTCCCTACCGAAAATCTGATTCTGATTATGATGCATACCCGGAGATAATGGAGTAGACAGGTGGAGCTGAGAAGTAATGGAAACAAAATGGATATTTTTCGCGAGAATGACACATAAATCTCCCCGACTCGGAATAATTTTTCCCAAGGATGAACTCAACTCAACTCAAACTCTCAGATTCAAGTCAAATGCACACGGTGAACCGGAGACGGTCTTCTTAGCTCAGCCAGTCCAGCCAGAAAAAAAGTTTATTTTTTTCGGGTGGACTACTACTTCTACTGGTTCTGATTCAGGTTGGAAAAATTAGGACAAACTAACTTAGGGAAACTCCAATGGAACAATTTTTTCCCCTTCAGTGGGGGAAATCGAACACACTGCTCAGGGTGGAGTGGAGGCAATCATACTTAATTATTTTTTTCGGGGGACAATAACAATAAAAGCGAATTGGTTACCGCAAACCCTGGTACTACTACCTTTACCAGTACCAGTACAAATTACTTACCNACCGCAAACCGTGGTTCTATACCAGTACAAATTACTTACCTCACCAGGCTCTTGGTTTTAATGAGAGTGCAACCGCATAAAAAATTAGGAGGGAGGGGAAGTGGAAATTCATCCACACTGCCTGACTGAGTGAGCTGCTGGAAACATGCAATCTCCCATTTATTCAATGAGCCCACAGCCACAGCCAAAGCTCACCTTTTGTTCTCCGTTTAGCCCATGCAGTTTTTTTGTTTCGTGGAAGAGACTAGGGGAAATGGAGTGAGGAGGGTAGAAAAAAGAGTCATGATCGTTATCATCAACGAGGAAAACAAAAGTGATATGATGATCATGATTCAAGATCTCTTTAACCTTTCACTTTGGTTTGCCGTGTCAGCAAAATTTTCGGGTGTGGGATACCCCAGGGACTACATTAGTACTCTGCGGCAGATGAAACATGACAAACAGCAACAAATTGCATGGGATTTTTATGGCGATGGGATTGGAGCAGGCACAATCATTTCCTGGAGAAGAAAAAAAATCCTCTCCACTAGAGGACTATAGATAGGTACTTTTAGACCCACTCAGACTTCAATTTCTCCAAGCAAACTACAAAAACCATTCCTATACGGAGCTATTACACAGATGGCATTATTTTGTGTGTGTGTGTGTGGTTGTTGGCCGCAGAAATTATAATGGTATCCCATTCTATCCACCTTCATCCTCCGAAGAAAAAAAATCATCATCATCATCAGCAGCATCATCATCTTTCCACGCTTTTGTTGTAGTGTGCCTTTTTCTTTTCCCCCACTTCCTTCCGCCCATTGTTCCCTCGGAGGAGAGGGAAAAAATGCCCTGTCTTCACACAAGTCGCGGAGTTTTCCGCATCCGAAAAGCTCTTTTATTATTTATTGTAGGTAATTCGGTGAAATGAGAGTGCCACTCTGTTCTCTCCAGGGAACTGACTTTCTCCTCCTCATCTCTTTAATAATATAGGTTTGGCTGGGAGCAAGAAAACCATAGCCATTTTGGCTGGGCAAAATTACAAGAGATAAATTGACGCATTATTCCGCGCCATATGAAGATAATGAGGCTCATTCCAATCCTCCTTTGAGGGAAAAGAATGCTTTCAGTTTTAAAGCCACAATCAAAAACAAGTTTAACACTGAGTGAATGAGTAACTATTTACCACTAGCTGAAACTCACATACATTCTCATCATTTCCTCCTTCCTGCCTGCAGGTCGGCTCCAACGTCCCGAACATTGGGGAGAACTCCTTCTGGGGTGTCCAGTCTCTCCGCGTCCTGAACCTCTCGAGGAACAACATCTCCATCATTGTTGACACGAACTTCAAGGGACTAGTCAACGTCGAGAATCTCTCCTTGGCAGACAACGCGATTGAGTCTCTGGTCTCTGCCTCCTTCCAGAATCTCCCCCAACTGAAGACACTCAACCTCGCGAAGAATCGCGTGACGAAATTGGTGGAGAGGCTGTAAGCATGAATATAAATTAGATCCCTTAAATAAATACAAAATGAATAAAGTAGGACATTAATGATGTGGTGTGGACCCACATGGGAATATTTTCTTTCCGCAGATTCTACAACTTGCACATGCTCGAGGAACTGGATCTCTCCGACAATAGAATCATGGAGCTGAATCCTGACGTGTTTAGGGACATCTGGAGACTGAGGGACTTGCGATGTCGACGGTGCGCCCTGAAAACTATCAATCCTCTACTTTATGCCCTGCTCCCCGGGCTAGCAGGCAAGTTTCAACAAAAATATAATAATAATAATAGTCGTAACAATAATAATCTTTCGAGGATGTATTTGTCGAAGAAAAAAAAACCTCGTTGCTTCATACCATCATTGCATTGCGATTTTTATGTACCCACGCAAGCAAGAGTGAAAGCTCGAGTGGGGAGTGGATAGTGAGTGAGTGAATGGGAAAAAGAAATCTTTTTTTCTGCTCCGTCCACTCTCATTCACCGAAATGGGGGCAACGAGCTGTAGATTATTATGTAGGTTGGGAGCACGCTAGTGAGTAGTATTCCATTCCATTCTTATTCCACAAAGGCAAGGCCCGGGAAAAAATCATGTAAAGAAATACTACTCCAACACACAATAACTCCAATACAGGGGGAGTGGGGGGACCACCACCATGGGCTCCCATCACGAAACAAATGATGTATGGCCGGCAGCATTGCATCAGCTTAAAAAGGTGGAAAAACGGTCCGAGAAAGGCAAGGTCGTACCTCTTCTTTTCATTCTTGAATGGCTGCCAAGTAAAAAGGAAAAAAAGCTCCGCTTTCTCTCTTGAGATTTTTTTCCTGCAGAGTGGAGATCGGGGTGCCCCTTGTAGGGAGAAAGGAGGCATGCAAACCAAGAGTAAAAAATCCTCTCTGAACTCTTGAAGAGATCGACTCACTTGATTTCTTCTCCCATTCCCATTGTTTGTGAACAATATTCCTCTCTCCCCAGATCCAGTTCCTGAATTCCCCTTAAGTAAACCCAAGGAGGAGGAACAAATATATTGGAGGAGATTGAGCTTCGAGCTACAGTTTTTTTTTGTGTTTGGGCTATAAACGCACCGCTTTTGGCTTAAACTGACCAAAAAATATATATAATCATCATCGTCATCATCATCATCAACATCTCGAAGCCTCTCTCTCACTTCACCCTGTAGGGGAATGCAGACATTCATTCATTCCTCCTGAAACTGGGGATGGGAAACAAAGCCGCGGAAGAAATCCTTTTCTTTCTCTCGGCTCCCATTCTTCTTATCCCAAACAATCCATTTTCTTTGCACGTCCCTCCTCAAGAAGAAATCCAAGGAGGGGAGGGGGACTAGAGGAGCTAAGACCCCTGAAAGGATCTGATGTCCTGTTTCTGACTTTAAAAAAACCAGCCCAAGTTTTCGCTTGAGGTGGTAGTTGGTGATGGTGGTGGTGCTCTTTGCTCCGTGGAGATGGGAACAGGGCCCCCAGCTCACTAGTGGATTAAACAAGGTGGAAGAAGAAGAAAGAAAAGAAGGGAGACGTGCTTATAGATCATAATAATAATAGTATCCCGAACTAGTAGTGGTAGTGGTTCCCCCACTTTCTTCATCTCCTCCTTTCCTCAGAGGATTTAATATGTACGGTTCTGGTTCTGGTTCTGACTTGACTT
This sequence comes from Tyrannoseira gladiata, assembly GCA_027744355.1. NCBI lineage: Eukaryota > Metazoa > Arthropoda > Collembola > Entomobryomorpha > Entomobryidae > Tyrannoseira > Tyrannoseira gladiata. The sequence continues at coordinate 11,343 of JAHZNH010000484.1, forward strand.
GACTCGACTCAACTCAACTCTGTCAATTTTCTGGTTGAAGCGATCATCATAAAGCATGCCGGGGAAAACACATTCATCGTCTTTTCCTGCTCGCTATGGTGGATGGTATAAAAAAATGATATTATTTTTTTCGGGGGGAAGAATAAGTTTCGTAAGAAGAAGAATAAACCGCAAGGTATCAGCGTTCCCCTATTCGCCGGCCCGGCCGCGACAGGAATACAAGATGAAGATGTTTCTCGTATCGGTTGGATGGGTAAGACGGGGAAAAGCCAAAACCGAACCAAACCAAACCACACGACACTATAGACGTTTGGCATGTAATCTTTGTAGCCGCCGGTAAGCCAAGGGAAAATTGGAGGTGAACGATGAAATGCGAGGTTTGTTTTTCCTTTGCCGGGTCGTTGTGAATGTGAACAAAAAATATATATATTGGAGGGGGAGGCAAATGCCAACCAGCCAGTCCATCAAAAAAATAAAGGGGATAAGTGGATTCAGAGTGGATCACTATGAGATCACAGCCGCATTCCTTCCGACTTTCTATCATCGCGACGAACAAAGTCATGATGATGATGATGATGACGATGGCGATGGTGATGGGATCGAAACCATCCTTTAAATAATATAATATCGACTTGGCACGAACTCGCACAAGGAAAAATTATAGATGGATGGGTGGTGAGGTAGGGAGGAGGCAGGATGATATGATGATGGGATTTTTTTTCCTCCTCGCCTTCGTCTTCTGTATCATGTTGCTGGAAGCGGTTTCCCTACTCATCCTCCATCCCATCCTAGTACTTACTTCCCCATTCCAGGAAGGAAATGACTGATGAATGAATGAAGACTTTTCATCATCGCAAAAAAGAAACAACGCGCCGCCGAATTGAAGATGAAGAGGCGGTGGAGGATGCCAAGAAAAGAAGAAAATGCCTTTTGGAGGCAAAAACCTATGGATCTTTAGGGAAAGTGGGGAAGTAGAAAGTAAGCACTATGACTTTAACTCTTACTCCTCCAGGAAAAAATATGCTATCTTCCTCACTGGAGTTCTTTTTTTTATGTAAAAAGCTTTCACTCACTCACTCTTGCATTGTGGCTTCCCATTCCACTCAGCCAGTCAATGATCATCATATTAACTACATCATCATCGTCCCCACAAAGGCATTCGATGATAGGCGACCCGGGCGGAAAAAATGATGGAGGGAAGATTTCTTCCTCCCGCGAAGGAGAAAAGGGTGGATGTGGATAAATAGTGAGTGAGTGACTGAGTAAGTAAGTGGATGGGGAAAATGTGAGTTGGGAAGAGGAGGCGAATCATGTCATTAAGGGCTGCTTCCCACAATATATTTTTTTCTTCCCTTTCTTCACTCAATTTAATGTGGAAAAGATTTTTTTCCTGGGCTCATGAAAATTGGCTCGCTGGAGCAAGCAAGTATTCCATCTCTCCTCGCCGCAATCCCTCTTTGACCAGGAGGAAATAAGTAGTGCGGCTGTTTGTTCTTTATTGCCATTCATTTCCCCGTCTAAATAGTATTCCTCGCTGCCCAGTATCCACATGTGGGGATTCGGTGCGGGACGAAGGCGAGANTCCTCGCCGCAATCCCTCTTTGACCAGGAGGAAATAAGTAGTGCGGCTGTTTGTTCTTTATTGCCATTCATTTCCCCGTCTAAATAGTATTCCTCGCTGCCCAGTATCCACATGTGGGGATTCGGTGCGGGACGAAGGCGAGAAGTTGGAATGCTAGTCTCCTTCGCCATGTGATAACAAGACATAATGGCTCGCTCGCTGGGAATGGCTGGAGGTTTCATGCATACGCAAGGAAAAATAATATCACCATCCTCCAGAGCTCCATCTTATCCATTCGATCCATCCAGTTTATCCCATCCAGAATAACTATCGCTTCTTATCTCATCTGAATTGCTTATCTGGTGGAATGGAACGGGGGTTTTAGTTCCAGGAAGATAGAAAAAAAAACTAATGTGAGCTGAGCTGAGCTGAGCCTTAGCTTCTTCAATCCACTCATCTTCCCCGGGAAACGGAGAGGAAGCAGCGAAAGCGCTTTTTTTCTCCGTACGTAGCTTTGGCTTGGGTTAGTTTGGCTTGATTGGTGATTTTATGGCTTCCCGTTCCAGCGCGGCTTTAGTAACGTGAGACTTTTAGGAAAACTTTGTGCTTGCCGGAGCATGTGGATTATGCAGACGAGGGAAAATGGCACTTACTTTTCCCATATTCATAAATGCATGCTTGCATGGCTTCAGGCTTGAGCTCTAATGCTCCCGTTTTTTATCTCGTGATTAGATGTGTGTCAATGAGCCAAACTGACATCTTTATTGGTTCCTAAAAACACGCTATTTTAACTCCCTGCTCCGGGAAGGATCCCTCCTTCCTTCCACTTCAGAGGAGGGGACATAGACGCCCTTCAATTCGGATTTTTTTTTCTTTGGACGAACTATATCTACCTATATATCTCAGTAGATTTTCTTGGTTTCTGTTCCATGGCTGAGATTTCCGGGAAGATTTTGAAAAAAATAGAAATGATCATATTTTACCGATAAAAGGGATTTCGAAGCAGCGTTTGCTGTCAAAAAAGGGGAAAGTTAAGTCAGACACATGTTTTCCGATTTCCACTGGGAGGAAAGAGTAAAGCCTCACTAGTGACTAGGGATGTCACTCGCTTTTGGTGACAAGTGTGTACCTGCACTTAGGTACGTACCTTCGTACTTAGGCATTCAAGGGAAACCAAAAATTGCTGCCGATGCACGCAGAGACAGAGATTTCTTTTTTGGAAATGCCATTTCCGCTCTCTGATTATGCTGATATGTAACCAAACTCGCGTTTGAAGTTTGACAGGGCTAGCGTGACTAATTGCACCGTACGAGCAGGAGGAATGATGTCCTCCCATTCTTTGGAAAAAAAGGAACTGCGCGTTTACTCCTCAAAAACATGCGATTTCATTTTCCCCCTGTTTGCAATTGCAGGTGTTGGACCTGGGCGAGAACGAGTTCAAATATCTCAACAAGGAAGAGTAAGTCGAATCAAATGAATCGAATGAATGCTTTTGAGTGGAATGACTTTTGGAGAATTGCCGCAAAAAATGATAGATCATCAAAGTGGCAATTATCAGAGAGGGAGATGAAAAGGCTTCAATTAATCCAAAAACGAACAAAAATATTTGCAGGTTTTCCCGTCTACCGAAGCTCCACACGCTCCTACTGGATGGCAACCAAATTTCGGCCATTGTGGACCACACCTTTGATTCAGCTCAATTGACACGGTAAAATTACTTCATTGTGAAGAGCAACTTGTAATTTTCCATTTCAGGAAGCAAAACGGCATGTTTGGCGAAAAACTAAATAGAAGTATTATAATTACTTGCTATTGTGTAGGCTCTCACTCGCCTCCAACCGAATTGTCAGGATCGATCGTAAGGCATTCTACAACGCAACGATTCGAAGCCTCGATTTGTCGCACAACAAGTTTGAGGCACTCGATAAGCAAACTTTTACGGAGCTCCGGACACGGGACTCCCTGAGGGAGTTGGATCTTAGCAGGAATCCAAAGTTGAAGATGACCCCACTCATTGTCATCCTGGGAGAAAATCCACAGCTCGAGTCTCTCTCCCTTGCTTACAATAATCTGAATGAGATTCCTCTGGAAATGTTCGAACTACAGGTGAGCAAATTGGATTTTTATGGCTGATGGAGCATTCACATAAAGCTTGTTAAGTAACAGGATTATTATAGATGGACAAGTTCTGTGAGATTTTGTCGTTTTTTCTCATTCCAGGGCAATTTGAGACACTTGAACTTGTCAGGGAACCGCATCTTCGAGCTGAACATGCACCAGTTGAGCCATCTCTTGAATCTGCAAACATTCGATCTGAGCTACAACAGAATAAAGGGTTTGGACGCTGACATTTTGCTGCACATTGACCGCGTCTCATCATTCAAGGAGATTCATCTGGAGGGTAATCCTTGGCACTGTGACCTCTGCCACATTGTGCCACTCTTCAAATGGGTTC
>JAHZNH010000485.1:0-23090 GCA_027744355.1 Tyrannoseira gladiata
CATCATCATCATGATCAACATCGCATTTCTTGTTTTTTCCTTCTTAAAGAAGTGAGACATTGACAGAACATGAAGAAGAAGCAATGTCAAGGTTTGGTAATGAAAGCAGACGGATGACACACTTTTCTCATGCGACTTATTGTAGCGAAATAACAAAAAAATCCTACTTAGCTTTGTACTTTGCACAGCCACGACGAAGCTAGTTCACTTCTTTCTTTTTCTCATCGCTTACTCGCTTGTGTTACGTTATTTTGTGTATGCAGCGTGAAGGAAGAAGAAAAGAACCGTACGTACCATGATCATCGTCATGACGGAGGAGTTGTAACATCTTCGTCGTGGCTACGCTAACAACAGCAACACCAATTTCTAAATGACGTGCTTGATTTTTAAAAGCAGTAATACCCCATTTGGAAGTACTCATCTGTCTGTATCTGTTCTCTACAAAGAACATACATGTAAGGTAAATACATATGACTGACGCTTAAGGAGTGTAAGCGTCTTACAAGTTGTGTACCAAGAAGAAGAACGAAACTTTGTATCGTTTTCATTGTGGCGGAGATGACAATGCTAAAAAGCGGAAGCAATGGGGGAGGCAGGTTGGTATAGTTGTTTGCTACTCGCCTACATTTTTTTGCTAAATCCTCGCCCCATAAAAAACTATTCGAACAATTAGCAATTAGCTACTCTTGGCAATCCTTTGTGCAATTAAGTTATCACTTTTGCTACCAGTGTAGCTTCTTAGAATCTCTTTGGGACTCGCGTAAAAAATTCCTGAAGCTATATAGGCTCCCCCATTGATGCTGGCGAATCTGGGATGAAAATGAGCTGAAATTTATTGATAAATTCAAATTAAACCGTGGCATGTGTAGCTCTTCATTACGCAAATTGATCAAAAAGGAAGGTCAGGCGTACATAGCTCTTCATTTTCCAGTAAGTAGCAATAAAACTTGATATTTGATTATATTTGATTTAAATGGAGGCAGGATGGAGGATTTGATTGCAGAATATTAGAAAAAGCAAGTGGGGTTTTTTCCTCCAAGAGGCAGTAAAATTCACCCAGAAAAAAATGAATGATTAAGAAGATGGAGAAAGATCTCTCAGGACAATGATGTAGGTATAGAAATGATCCGTCGGAAAAAGAAAGGGAGAGATGAAAATGAGTCCCATTTCTTAGGCCGATTTAATCTTATTTTGATCATGAAAATGATGATCGTCATCATCATCGTCGTCGTCGTCATCACATCCCCATTGAAACATTCAGTGAGAGACACTAATGCAGTGAAGCAGAAGAGGAAAATAGCTTCCCATTATGAATTTTGCGAGAGAAACGAGGTCAACCGTTGCATGACAATCCGCCGCGGCGGTGCGCAACCAGTACATAATCATAATAATGAATATTCCCATTCGAATATCTAGGATGAGCATTGAGCATCTCATCTGCATTGGCCATCTCATCCCATCATCTCTGTCCCTCTTATTGCTCCACCGCCACCACCACCAGCACCACCACCTGAAAATAAACGAATTCGAATTTAGCAGGACTAGAACCCAAAAACCTGAAGAGATCAGAGCTGAGTTGCAACGACAATCAGAGGAGAGAATCTGAGAGTGACACAGAAAAAAAATCATATGAATTACACTGCAACCAGTACACTACTTTGGCGATGGGATGTAATATGGAAATCCGAAAAATGGATAAGTCATGGCTAACGGTACTCTACCTACGTTCATGTAACACTAGAACGAGCATCATCATCATCTCGACTCTCTGTTTGCTAATGTGAGTCGAGCAACAATGCAACATTGTAATAAGTAGGGGAAACATTTCACGTTGTGGAACTCGCACCACCAACACCAAGATCGCGCCAAAGCAAAGTCCGGATCATTATCGTGAGTGAGCGGACAAAGTGAAAAAATAAAAATCTGGGTTGAATTGAATCATTCGTATTGCCGCGCTCAATCTCCACCTCTTCCATAAATGCCTTATATCTGCCTGCATACATATATATTTTTTCGGTCGAGTCGACAAGCCAACAAAATGCCTGGTCTACTCTGAGCCGAGTGAGCCAATTCATCACATTACCATGCTGAATCGTTATTGTTCCTTTTCAAGAAAATAATAGGAATTGATGGCAATGACGATTATAACCGTGCGTTGTGAATATAAAGTGATTCATGTCATCAGCATCAAAGTCATCATCTCTGTAGTCGTGATGTTTATCAACAACATTTTTTTAGATCTGCATAACTCCTTTTTGTTAGGGGAAAAAATGTCACCGACAATCTTCATGGTGATCGTGATGATGATGTTACGTACTAAGTAGAACCGGGAAAATTATTATTATTCTCTGGTGAGGTATATGGGACGCACACTTGACAAAATAAATGATATTGTTATAGGGAGTAAGTTGGAGCATCATCATCGTCATCACCATCACGTTCATGAAAAAAAAATTGTCCCTAAATTGAAGCTAATGTAGGTTAATACAGTTGTAAAAACATTTTATGCAAAAAAGACCATGAGAAGGGGGAATAATAATGTTGGTGTACTTCCTTCCATAAAAAATTACTTTTACCTAAGAGCTCATGCACCACTTTTATTAGCTTCGCGAAATGATACGTAAGCGCAGTGAAAAGTGGTGGAAAAATAATCAGATAATACATATGAGCGCGATTCTTAACTAACATGCACACATTAAAAAATTCATCAAGGTTCACCTTCTCACTGGGTGCAATGAGACTTGAACATTGAAAAATATTAAGTTTTCAATTTTGGGGGAACTGCACGATGATGAGAAACCGTGAAGTGAGTCAAGAGCCTCTAAACAATTTTTCCCTACATTTTCATTTTTTTAAACTAGCTTATCATCACCAGAAAAGAAAATCATGGTTGTTATCGAAGACTTCGAACGAAACTAGTTACTGTGTGTTGTTGCCAGCAAAAATTTTGAAGATAGATAGTTGATAGATAACATAATTGCTTCCTTCCTCGAATTTTGTAGTTCAAGTCCAATGAAAAGTGAGAAGAAAAAGACGATGGAGATGTTGATGATGATGATGATGTGCAAAAGTAGTTAATACCTAATTCCTTATCTCAAAGCTTAAGATGGGCTGTACTTATTCCCCTAATCGCAATCACTAGATTGATTATGATTATGTATGCTGATTTTTCAAAGGAGAGTTCGTTACGATCAAGACTGTTTTATTTGTGGAAGAAGTTAAAGTGATACCTACAGGCAGATCGAAAGGTTGTTGCTATTGTTGGTTCATACTTTAAAGAAATAGATTTGTAATTGAAGATTGGGGTCATACCGAGGGGGATTTATTGCTGAGCAATAATACACAATTTTTAAGGTTCGAAGGCATTGCAATAAAAGATTCTTTGCTAAAGGCCCCTTAATCGTGGTCTGCCAGACAAGAGTGCATTGTTTTGGTTTTTTCAGACTTTTGCGATGGTCTGGCAAGGGGGAAATGCAATTAGCTATTGTGTACAACACTTTTGGTTTATGACTGTTATTATTAATATTACGCACTGGTATTTTTCATGGGCTTTGTTTTCGTGAATTGCATGAGATTTTGAGGTGGCAGGGTGTAGCCTCATAGCGCCTCTACTGCTGCCATTACTACTTACCACCGAGTGGGAGAATCGCCTCTGCTGGCGTTGGTGCTTGTTTGTGCGGAAAAAACGAGACCTTTAATCATAGTAATACAATACCTGGGCTAGAGATTAGGTGACTCGACTCTTCGTATCGTAATTGTTTTGACTGAAGCCACGTACTTGCCATAAACATCATATCATCTTAGCCAACAAAAAATCACCACCATTCGCACTCGCAGGGAGGGAGAGAGAAAACAACGCAACGGTAGCGCAGGATAGAAGAAGATGGTTGAAGTTGAAGGTACAAAGCATCAACATCATCATCATCTCACACTCGAAACAGTGTGCCAAAGACCTACTTCCTCTCTGAACAAATGAGAAGTGCTCACTTGTCGAATACGAGAGCGCCAAAAATGTTTACTCTTACGCACAATACCATGATTATGATTTGGATGGGGGATACTCTTGACAATGACTGTTTGAAAATGTTAGCTACACCCAAACAAATCCACGTACCAGCCTTTTTTGAAGCAAAAAAATTGGGTAGATAATTTTTGCAGTACTGAAGCATCATTGAGGGAAAAAAACTTCTCAGGTTGGATTACTCAAGCTCAACATTTGACAGATCCCGTCGTTTTGTAAACCCTCAAATATATTTTTCAAATATGGGCTCTAGAGAGAATCATTTCTGTAATCACTCAGCATCAATATCGGGGATTTGGAATTGGAAGAGGAGAAATGGATTCGTCATCATCGTCATCCTCATGATGATCATCGTCAAATGCTTTTTTCTCCCCTTAACCATAATACAAGGCGAGTGCAACATTGTGTCTATTTTCTTTTCTTTCTTGATGCTTTCATCATGATCTTGATCATGATTACTATTTATTCACAATAAGAAAACGCTACTATATGTAAGCATAGTAAATTTGCGGAGGTAAATGTTGCTTTTTTGAAAGATGTAGGGAAGTAGGTCACTCCTCTCTCTGACGACGCTGAAAGTACTACTATTGCAATGTGTAAAGTACGGGAAAAGGTGCAAGAGGAATTCAGGTTAGAGCTGCGCTCAATATTGCGGTTGCAGCAGTAGAAGTAGTGGTGGAGGAAAAGATAAACAAATCTCTCATCATACTTATCACAGAGACTTATTTAGCTCGACGCTCTTCAAGGTCTAGATCACTTAACGTGAGGAAGAATCTCTGCAGAAGAGAGTTGTGCAACGCACATTGCAAAAAAATAAGACTGCAGCCCGTAAGACTTACTCGCTCGCTTCAATTTTCAAGAGAAAAAGAATGAATCGTGGCAATAGACGGACCGGTTTTAAAAAAAACTTTACACTGATGCTTAGGCACATGCATATAATTCTATTTCTGTTTTTTTTATCTTATCTGCTCACGAGAAGAGGAAACCATAATATGCATTTCTTGCATGTATCCCACTACAAAATGGTCGAAAATATTTTTTTCAAGGAAAGTGCCATGCCGAACTGAACCAGCCTTAGTTAGTGATCGCCCAAAAATGATCCCCTTTCTTGAGTGATTTGCTAATGCAAAGTGGTATGGGGCTGGGGTGTTCTATTGCGAGTGAAAATAGTATTTGTTGTTGTTTTTTTCTTTTGCATTGTTATTACGCGTAAAATCTTTTTCACACTCACTCACTCGCACACACACAAACGCAAACAAGACAAAATGGTCGAAAATATTTTTTTCAAGGAAAGTGCCATGCCGAACTGAACCAGCCTTAGTTAGTGATCGCCCAAAAATGATCCCCTTTCTTGAGTGATTTGCTAATGCAAAGTGGTATGACATTCACTTTTCATGTAGACAATTCAGCCTTTCCCCATATTGATTAGCATATACATTCTTTGAGAGATGGTTGGTTGGGCCTGTTCAGGAAATTAACTTTTTAAAGGCCCGGCGCATAATGAACAGTGATCACGTAAGAGTACCGACGGACGAAATCTTTGTAGATCCGTTCAAATCCTGTCTTTCTTCCTCGTGATTCTTGTAGAGAGCAGTAAATATATTGTAATTTCCACTAGACATAGCCTAAGCCTAGATAGTTAACCTATGCACTACTATGTAGGCTTTCGATCATCACTACAATATGCAATCTATTGCGGAATCTCTACTCACTCACTCACGAGGACTTTAAAATTGGAAATGAGTAGGTATATATGTATGTATAGGCAAGGAATTAAATGATAGGATATGAAAAAAGAGATTGAGCGTTGACTATTGACTCTAGAAGGTATTATGCCTTTATAGTTATTACCTCCTGTTGTTATCATTATGAATGTATGTATTATGTATAAAGAAGTGAGGCACGAGTAGGCTTTTCTCTCTTCACATGAAAGTGAATAAACGAGCTCAAAACCTACATAAAATTCAGGGGAACATAGATACATGCATACATTCGTTTGCGGTGATGATGCTAATGATAAATACTGGGTATTCCATTTGAAGGGACTTTGCTGGGAAAGGAAGCACTATTTTCTGATTTTTCAGAAACGCTCGTTTCGTTTGTCATCAAATTCATCATGATGATCGTCGACGGCCCTCCTTTCCCTTTGGCTTACGTAAAAGGCACGGAACATGTGGACTTGAAGTTCGAGCATGTGAGTTGGAAAGAGCTGCGGGCAAGATAATACGCTCGTTTAATTTCTCCAGTTCGGGGGAAATGAGAAGTTGATTAGGTAAGCATGTGCACAGGCATAATCGCCATTAATATTGTATGCATGCATCCAAAAAGGGAGTTGTGTGTGCCTAGCTTCAATGTTATCATTATGATTAGGTAGTTCGATATTATTATTAATGCTTCTGGGGAAAGCACATGTTCAGCGGCCGAATCCGACTCACCTGGCACGGGAACGTGAATGAAAAAAATGTAGGTATATAGTGACGGTAGAGCAAGCTCTGTGACCGCCACTTACTTGACTTACTGGAAACAGCAGGAGCGCTTCAGAGAAAGTAAAATGTTAGGAAAGCAGCCTTCCTAGGTAGTCTGGTATGCCCACTCTCTTTCATCATGTACATAACTCTATCGTTCGCTCTTCAAAAAAATATGCTGATACGTCCGGGAAAGTCGAAAATGAAGGCGTAATAGTTCACTCCAGTTTTGGAAATGGTAGAGCACGTTGTCTTTCATGTCCCCATGGTGAAACGAGCTTTTTATGTATTACTAATGCGGCATTGACATTGCACTACACTGAAGGAAAGAGGCTTATGCCCACCGACCCACCAAATACTGAGCAGTACTAATTCCAACTTGAAGAATGAACAAGTTCCCCATCTACTTACTTATGCCTACCGATTTTTGTTGGACAGCGAAAGGGAAAACGTGATTTTTTTTGCCAAAAAAAGTAAAAATAGCCAGCCAGAGAGCCCGGAAAAATAACTTTTTCTTCCCATTGTAATGTAACAATGCCCCAGTTACGTATGTATTTACCATCTTTGGTCTTTTATAAACGTGAGCGAGTAAGTAAGTACCTCCGCTTTTCTTTACAAAAGTAACTAGACGCAAAAAAATGACTCTTCATGGAGGAAAAACTCGTGATCACATTGGAATCAGCAGAACGAGAGAGGAACGTGCGTGATTTTTTTCCCAGTTTGAACGTGAGTCTTTTCCAATCACCTTCATTTGGAAAAAAATCCCGTTTCCCGAGGTCGGTAATCGTTGTCATTTATGGAAACTAGTGGGATTGTAAAAACACAAGGAAAACATCGCACGAGACTTGGTTGTTTGTGTGCGTTTGACACATTTCATTATCCCTTTCTATCTGGCATGGTGATGTGATGATAATGGTGATGATACAAATAACTCATTTCATCCGGAAATGGCCCCTTTCCCTCATGCTTGCTTTCAATTCACTCGCTTTTTCCTGTTTGTTTCCGTTTCGAAAAGTATTTTTACTGCGGAAAATATCACGGCTCCCTTCCCACGCACGCACAACAAAGCCAGAAGCGACACACTTTTCTCCCCTGCCACTATTATTATTTTTAATGCAAAACGGAATTGATTTGCTCAAGTCACGAGTTAAATGATTGGAAGCATGTGTCATGAGAGAAGCCATCGAATCACAATCATCACCATTCTCATCCCCGTCATTCCTGCGATCATCCCATTAGGTTTTACAGTCTATCATTAAGTAAGCCAATGATTATCATTATCAAGACCATGATCATGATCAACACAATTTTTTTTTCGCTTTTCATGGTATTCTCGCAATACATGTTATGAGGTCGGATGTGAGTGAGTGAAATGTCGCGTAACACATTTGCGTACACGAAAATGATTTTCAAAAGTCTAAGAACATGAGTGAATCAATGGCTCGTGAATAATATGCAATACACACACACACACACTCACAAACTGCTTATTTACCGGTAAGTAGTATTTCGTCTGATAATCGAACTCAACTCCTCCTCCTTTGTTGAAAAGGAAAAGAGATTTTTTTTCTTTGCCGATTACTACACAAAAATGTGAGCCTCTTACTAAATACATTGTTATGCGGGCTCTACGGTTTTGAAAAGAAAGCAAAAAAGTGGAGCAGCCAAAAACCAAAGCCATCTTCTTAGGAAAAAATGAGTTTTGCCCTAACTCATAGACTCCTTTTTGACAAGACCTTAGGCACTCTGGTTGAATGTGGTCGAGGAGAAGAAAAAACGATTTTCCCCTGCCGTCTCCTCCAAAACGAGTTTAGGATTTTAATGCAAAGTACTCACATTCAATACCTTCTTTCCCCTAACGCTCATAATCATAATCATAATCATCTTCTTCTACTTCTTCTTAACTCCATATATTGAGATATGATTCACGACGGTGCCTTACATTTTTTTGCGGGCGATGATGATGATGATGAATAAGTAAGTGAATGGTAACAGTTGACGCGAATTATGTGCCGTGGATTGCATTTCATTGCATAAAATGAAGATGGGATGGTGATGATGATGATGATGATGATGAAGCTTCCTTCGACTTCGGATTCTTATTCTCTATGTGTGTGTCTCTCTCTCCCCATTCATTTTTGGGATTCGCATCATCATATCTCATCTCAGCTTAAGTAAGTAAGTACTTACAATTCAAACGCTTATTTTTTTGCAAGTGCGTACGCAAAAAGAGGAAGGTAAACGCTCATCCTCTGCCTTTTTTTACTGTGCCAGTGGAGCCAAGTTCAGAACATCGAGGAGTGAGTGAGGCTACGAGCATGAAAAAAATGTGCTCGTGAAGAGCAAACTACTACTATTACTACTACTACTTGAACAAGAGCCCAAAAACCTGAGCCTCCCTTTCTTACAGCATTGCATTGGGCATAGGCAAGCAAGCACGCCAAGGGAAGTTTGGTTGGGGAAGAGATGGGAAAAAACACATGTTGGTGGGGCTCGCACTGGCTTCTGCCTGCTACTTCTTCTTCTCTCGTTCGTGAAGCAACAACACCTCCAAACCAAAGTGAGCTCTGAAACGAATGTATCACAGTGAAATAAGTGCTGCTGCTACAGTGAACTAGAAACACTCTGACTTAGTTACATTACATCACGAGTTTTTTTCAGTCCCTCACTTACTTGTACTTACTCAATACTAGGAGCGAGCATCAGTTATCGTCGGAGCCTCCGTCGAAGAAGATGATGCAAAAAACCATTGTCGGTGCTGTGAGCGTGTGATAGAAAGAAGCCTATAAGCGGTGGTGTGACTTACCGGATCCATGAAAATAAGAAAGAGTTGTTCATGCCTCAGAAATTATTTGTTGGAACTGTCAATTTCAGTGAATTGAACAAAAAACCCTCTTCCAATTTTCAACCTCTGTGGTCGAACACAGCTGTTTATCCAGTGCTTTAATTGAAACGGATGTGAACTAGAATCTACGGATTTTATTCTGAAAATCCTGAAATTTTAAGATTTTGTGGATTGTGAAAAAAATACTAAACTTATTAAGGCAAGTGATGACAGAGTAGCGAAAAACAAATTGATCTGATAAATAATATCAACGCCGTTCTGATCTGTGACGTGACGCTTGAAGGAAGCCCAGTTTCTCTGAAAAACAACCTGTGGAACAAAGTGAAGAAAAACATAGTACGCGCAAAACAAGAACAAGTGACGTTTCACTGCTACTTTTTGTGAACCTTGTTAGCACTTCTCCCCGCAGAGTGCTTGCTGTGCTGTTTGAAATTGGAAACCTGTCTAGCTCCAAACATTACTGTTTGTTTGTTTTGCTACTGTCATTCAAAACTGTGTTTGCTGTGACCGGCTAAAAAGTAGTTCGTTGCTCGTGGATTGAATTACTACTCTATGACTTACTTTCCAAGTAGAACTTGATCACGTTTTATTGTGCAATAGACCAAGAGAGTCTTGCCGGAAGATAAATTTTTTGAATGATTTCAATAATATGCTTCACTTGATGACTCCAGTAAATTTCATACATTCTGGAATCGTGTTTTTGCAAAGTTGCAACTGAAACGAAATAAAGCATTTCGCTTAACCTACTGCGGAAATTTGACAAGTTTGGTTTGCATGCTCCAAGATGCATACCGGTGGATTACTCTTACTTCAACCTAGACCCTCAGGTAAGAAGAAGTGACCTTTTAAGTATGCATTTTTTTATTTCCTGAGACAAGACGCATGCTTGCATGCAGGCATCCACTTGTGACAAGAACCCTTTATCTGTCTGCGAACTTGACATTCAGAAGGTGTTATTCTGAAGCGACTTGGTTTAATCGCAATTTACTCAGTGTTCATCATCCAAGTCCATTGTCATGATCATGATCATCTTAGGAAATAATTGACCTTAATATTTTTTACTTGAAGCCGAGTCATAATAAATTGATTGAGAGAAACAGAACGAAAGTGATGGAATATAGGAATTTAATTGGTAGTTTGAGGTATGCAAAATTATGAAGCGTCCTTAACAATAGCCCACCATCGCTGTGTAGTTGGGAAGGAGTACAAAAACTTCTTTGTTGCGGTGGTAACGAATGGGCATGGTGGTGGCAGTATTACGTGAATAATAATAACGTAACTCATCCGCATAGCGCGTTATCATGATCATCGACTTGCCATTCCAAAAGAGTCTTTTTGGAGTAGGTTGTTTTCCTACTGCTGATTCATTTTGTCGCTCCTTGAAGGCCAAAGTCAAGAAAGATTGGCTCATTGCGCTGAGTCGGATGCTTCCTGCTCAGTCCGTTGGACGAAACGCATTAAGGCTAATATTGATGGCATTATTAAACTAATACATTCTTGCAGAACAAAAAAAATGGATATTGAAGGTAGTATCAGCTATCGAACGTTGGAATGAACCCATCTAAAAGCAAAAAAAAATCATTCTATGCATTGACTCATGCCACTTGTTGATGGTACAGAAATGATAGAGTGGAAAATGCTCATACGTTCGAATGATCAAGCAAGGTTCCTTTTTGGTGAGGGTGAGGAAATAAAACTTGATTCGCTTTTATTTGGCAAAGGGAAATTTGCAAAGACGCGAGAATGATGTCGCAATCTAAGAGCCGTTCTATTCATTCGGAACTTTTGATTCAAAGTATTCATGTAATACCTAGTGCATGACGTGAGATGAACGACGTAATAATAGTAATACTCCTTAGTCAGCCAGACATTGCACTGACTTGCAATTAATGAATAGGCTCCATTTATCATTAGAGATTCAGTTCCGCTCTCTCCCGAAATTGGATTGGATTGAGCAAGTTTATTTTGCAATTATAAAATTAGATAGTGAGAATGAATTGCGCTGAGGTAGTGGTGAATCGATCACAGACAAGTGTTGCTATTTTGGAGCCGAAGCCAACACATGCTTTGGTGGAGTAGGTAGGCACAACCACCATTTGGGCTTGTTTGGGGTGAGCAAGAAGAAAAAAAATTGGCAAGCCTGGAGAGCAAACGAGAATTGAGCAGAGTAGGCACGCACAGAATGAATGAAGACGACGGCATGAATACCGTTCACCTTGCCCCTTAGAGCCATCAGCCAACATGTCATTCCACTTCCTGATTCTCAAAATGAGATGCATAATAAAATAAACAACGAAATTTGTGTTAGGCAATGGCTTGACTTGACCCCCACTGGAACTACTTATATAGATGAAGATCGCAAGAATCTTATCGCAAGTAAATGAGCGAGTCTTCCAAATTTAGCTTGTCATTTCCATTCCAGTCATAATCTCACTCCACACTCCACTTCCGTTTCTTCTAAAAGACTTGGTTGGCGCTGTGTACGATTACTTAATCGCTTGACCAAGACGATAACAAGCAGATTGGAGCGCTAGAGCTGGTGCATCAATCCAAGTCATTTATGATGTTTCATTCCTATCCATCCAGTAAAAATTGGAAAGAGATGAAGGCTAGGTGGAATGATAAATCTCGTTTCGATTAAATCGCGATAAATATATTTGTATCTTGCATGAGGTTCCAACTCATGGCGACAGAAGTAAAATCTGCGCTTTGCCGGAAACGTCCAAGATATTCGCATTTGAGCGATTTCAGGCTTGAGTTCTTTTTTATGCACGCTTGTCTCCTCATACATTCATTGCGAAATAAAAATGGAGACTCAGTTATTTGCTCGCGTAATTTGCAAAATATATATTTAAATGATGCTCATTCTCTTGAGTGAAGTAAGCACTATGGGGATGGTGGAAGCTCCAACATTTGTGAGTAAGTAGTAGTAGAAACCTCTTCTGTTTTAATCTTGAGCTTCTTTTGCTGTTCATTTGAATGGAAGCGAAGCAAGAGAGCTGTTGGTACCAATACCAATCGCAGTCGATTTTTTCAGAGGATCATCTGAACAAAAATCAGGGTCACTTCCTCTTCCACCTTTTTCCTTTTCTGAGATTTCAAGGACCCTTCTCACTCAGCTTGTGCACATACATTATCCATTTTTTGCGAGCACAGTTATACCTACCTCCTATAACGCGAATGCGTATATATTTACTTACTATATGAAGTATGAATTGCTTAAAGCGTTAAATCGTAATCATGGCAATTGTGGCGAGTGGTCATGATTGTGAGCATCAAAATATCGAAGAGTGGTAGTCATCGTCGTCGCGTCCAAAATGGAAGGTGTAATTTATACTTTTCTATTCACTTGACAGATAAATTACCCTTCCAAACGTTTTGGAATAAACTGGAAAAAAATGAACTTCCAAAGCCCATGCCAACCACTTCAGATATGGAAAAATAAATGTTTGCTGAAGCTAATAATAATGATGATGAAATTGGCATGAAAATGTATTGAGATTGTATGCACGCACGCACAAAAATGCTAAACACCTTTTCCTCTTGGGAGTAGCAAACCCATTCGGAAAGAACATAGTGTTGGAAGTTGGTGGTTGTTTGGAATGGAGGGGAATTACTTTTTGGGTGTTTTATAACGTATTATGGAGGCTACCTCCCATCATAATAATGTTATTTTTTTATCCAGAGGGTGGTGGTTGGAAAGGGGCTAATAGGTATTTCGCAACTTGGAATTAGACAAGAGGAACATTATACTTGGAGCTCGTGGGATGAATACAATAATGTACGCAATTAGGACGAAGGGAACAATGAGGAGTTGCTCGGCTTGTAACATGAAAAATGTTTTTTCGTTTGGTCATGAACTTGCACTTTACTCCCACATCTGAAGATCCAATGTGGATTCATGTGAATGCAGGCATGCATATCGTAGTATATCCGCGCAGAAAATAATTCCTCTTGAGAAGTAGGTAAATGGAAAATGAGTGTAAATATAGGGATGAGGATGATGATGAAGTGCCAAGGCAGAGAACAAAAAAAAATTGCCAAAGTGGTGGTGGAGGAGTGGATGGATTGAGCGACTTGAGTGGTGGAGGAAAACGTAAAGGTCAAAGCTCGACAAACTATTTTTTTTCGAAGAGGCTAGCTGGAAATGGAAATAGAAGTTGAAGACGAGCCTGTGTATTAGTCCCGTTGCGGAGTTTGGCAAGCGGTCAAAACTCATGCTGAAGATGGTTATTATCTTTCGTCTTGATGATTACATTTGTAGTTTAGGGATGGAATGATAATGAGGAAAAGATGGGCGGTGGACATGATATGTGTGCAGTAATAATAGAATGGATGTGTATTAAAAATGCACTTAACTTGAGTACTTATGAGTGAGTGTGTGTGGTGCGGTGAGGAATGACCATGAGATTCAACTACATTGTGATGAGAGTTTTTTTCTTGCATCTTCAAAAAAATGATATATGTCATTAGTAGAACACTTCTAGAGCTAATTTTAGTTTTTAAATCCTCCTTCGATTCCAAATTTACATTTATACTTGTTGGTAGTAGGTACTTTGGGGGAACATGAGTTTTTTTTTCTGGAGTCAGCCAAAGACCAACGCCTGGAATGACTGGTTTACAAGGCTTATTTTTAGACAATAGGGAGACAAATCGGCTTAAGCGGTGGCTTGGGAGTACAATCGGATGAGAGGCTGGTTATTATTAGTACCCAGTAAGTAGAACTTCCCATCAAATGCAAGGAGGATAATCTAATCGCTGGCAGTAGAAATAGCAACAAGTTGTCGTAAAGGATTAGGAGAAGTTAACTTGAGCTCCTGGCGTGACAAAAGCTGGAGAAAACTATAGTGCATTCGACTCGTGGACTCACGTGTTGACTGACCTTTCATGGAACTGACGAAGCTAATAATCAAACACAACAGAATGTGGGTGGGTGGGTTGATCGTACGGGATAGAAAAAAAACTTTGTCCTTTATCATCTTCCTAATGATTAAGAGCGTGTTGATAGGGAGGCGCACGTTGATGAACATTGCTCGCTGCACTCACGAGTCTCACTCAATGCCAAGTTACATAGACTCTCGAATTTCAGAATGATTGAACTTCAGCAGGAAATTAGTGTATTTTTAGGCACCAACTTTTGAAATCGCTGTTTCTTAGAAAAATTGATAGAATTGAACATAAAACATGGGAAAAATTCACTCCTAAAGTTAAATATGTTGGCAGGTTGAATGATCTCCACGAGGAAAAAATTCAAGATTAAGTAGTTTCGTATTGAATTACATTTGAATTTCATTGATCCTTGCGCTACCGAGAAATTTTAAGTAGTCTTACCAAACTACTAATGCACATACATATTTTCATTTTGAGCAAAATGTTTTTGCCCATTTTTTTCAAACAACGCTATAAATATCATTGTAGAGTACTTATGAACACGAAGTACAATCACTCATAATAGCATGATGCATCATCATCACGATTTTTCTATGAGGGTAAAATTAGGAGCAAAATGCTGATGGCCTGTAAATAGGCTTTGAATATTTCTCGCTGTTCCCCTCTTTCTCTCTAAGAGGCAGCTCTGCTAATGAATTCGACTCAATTAATCCAATCGACTAAAAATAAATCGTGTTTGTATGCAAGCATGAACGCATGTGTTACATTGTTTCCGCACAGAAAAAATTCCGAAAATTTTTCGAGGGAAATGAACTGAATCACCCTTCCACCCAATTCACTTGCTCAATTCAGCTATTTATTCAGTGAAAGAATGATTATTGTTATTATTACTATTATTTCATCTGAACTTTTGCAATGATTTGCAATCTACTTACTTCGGAACTTTCGACTTCCGAAAAAAGAATGATGGCGAAAATTGTGTCACTAGTTCTAGTTCCCCACCTTTTGATCTTCACGATCATTTTACTGTAGTCATAATCCGCTGCAATAAATAATCTCTGTATATTTTGGTGATAGGCTATTTATGCATGCTTTCTCATTTTCGTAGTTGACCATTACCATTTGTCTACAGAGGAGCAACAGGTTTTGCCTACGAGGAAAATTATTAGTGGTGCTCATCATATTTTTATGCAGAAAGAAAATCCACGTTCATTATCATATTCTTGGCATTATTGGTTTGGCGCAGAACGCACGAGCGAAAAAAAACTAGAGTCTTAGTACAAACGAGGGGAAACAATATTGTTTAAGGTTGAGGACGACTGATTTTTTAAGACGAGACTCACTCACTCACTTACATACTTGCTTAGTTGTGTGTGCAAAAAAAAGAGTATTTGGAGGTTACAGGCTGATTAGGAAAGTATTCCGCGACCTCGATTCTCATCTT
Source organism: Tyrannoseira gladiata (assembly GCA_027744355.1). NCBI lineage: Eukaryota > Metazoa > Arthropoda > Collembola > Entomobryomorpha > Entomobryidae > Tyrannoseira > Tyrannoseira gladiata. Next base: position 15,666 of record JAHZNH010000485.1, read on the forward strand.
CTTCAACAATAAAAAAAATGTTTTCAGATCGGGGTAGTATTACCATTGTAGTGAAGGAAAGGAACAGATGCAAAGAAAACTCGTGTGCACTATAAGTGAGCTGAGGTAGTTAAGCTCAGCCTCTGAGAGATGCATGCATGCACACAGACGAGCGTATTTAGTGAGTACTTCTTCATTTCTCTGAAAGGAACGGCGTCGTTGTTTGTGATGATGATGATGATGGCGATGATGCTCTTACTAGTTTTCTCTTGTGGTCGACTGCTTATAAGTAGCTTAGAAGTGAGGAAGGAATGTGGTGTAAGCTTACGATTAGAAGTATAAAAAAATATTGCAAAAGCACTCGCTATGGGTATTTATGTGCTACACAGAAAAAAATACCTCATGCTAGAACAGAATTGTCATTTTTTTCAAAAGTCTCACCATCGTCATGTCTTTTTCTTGCGTTTGAGAAATGCACTTGAATTCAGAGAGAATGCGATTTAATGCATGTATTTTTTTGCTAGTAGCGTGACAAGAATGGGCATTTACATGCACAAGCTTTAATCTCTACTTCAAGCAGCATTTTGTGTTCTAGAGCGTTGTCAAAGACGAGAAGTGATGGTTATGATTAGCCCCTTGATAGTCATGTTCGATAAGGACTGATGTCAGGGGAAATGTATTTAAGTATTGTAGTTTGTAGCTGATTTTTTGTCTCGATTGACACATTTTTTATTGTGATTTGCATGTGGATCGGTACTACTCAGGAGGTGAGTAATTTGAGTGTATTTTTGTTGTTGTAAAGGAGGCCGACTCCTTTGATGTTGTGGAATGCTTTCTCCAAAAATAAAACGATCAAATGCGTTGAGAACCTATGGAACCTTTTTAATGTTTTATGAGACACTCTCCGAAGAATAGGAGCCACCTGAATTGCAATGAGAACGTGGTCAATCATATAGGATGAAACCCGAGGAATTGAAGTCGAGATCAGTGAAATGCATGGCGACACACTTTTTCCCTTCGAAATAATACGTAGGCATGCTGTGCTCTACATTGGCGAGGAGGAATTTGTTTCATGCATGCATGCATGTTCCTTTTATTATATTATTATTACTGCATGAAGTATTATGATGCGACACGACACATGCACCAAAAACATGATTGTGTCAAAAGCATGCATAATCAAATAGGATGATGGGACAGGGGATCACAAAAAAATGTGCGTGTACCTATTATTTATGCATCACTGCAATGGGATCTTCATACAGAAGAGGTGGATTAGGATTAGGATGGGGTAAAAGTCATCATTTGTTTTCACGGATATTTTTAGGGTACACCTACACTTGCTAGATGAACTGAAGCGGAGAAGATGAGGATGATGATTTTTTTTTGCAACATTGTAATTGGCTAAATAGGAGTAGATGAATACCTGACTTTGGCTTGGTAAAGGCGAGGCATGCCGTAGGCAGTAACTTTGAATAACAAAAAAAAACAATGATAGAGAGCCAGAGTGGGCAAGTAGGCCAGCAGGGAGTCACCATCGCCGCCACCACCTGGATTACGGTAAATCACATCGAAATCACAAGCATCATCATTCATATCATTGTCAGTACAATGTTTCACGAACTGAAATCAATACAAAAAAAAAATTATTCCAGATGCTTATTTTGTCACGACGCATGTAATTCTGGTGACTTACTTAACCCTCATGAAATACGTAAATAGGTAGATTTTTATATATATTTGTCCGCTCATTCATAAACCCACAGCTAGCGCAGCTTGTTGTTGAGTGGTGAAAAGTAGAATGAAATGAAAACGAGGAAAATCAGTGGAAAATAGTGAATTCGCCATTGTTGCTGCTTTTTTCCTTTTATTGTGATGTGAATAAAAACATGAATGTTCTGCGTCGAAAAAAATTCTTGCATTTCCTCTTGTCCTACTTTTTCTACATACATAGGAGTATGATGTACAGAGGCAGATCCCTCGTAAAGCATGGCAGTTTCTGTACCACAGTCGCGTATTGTCTGCAGCGTTAAGAGTTTATGTTGTGGGGGTGCCATACACGGCGTTGGACTCATTTCTACTTCGCAGATTGCAATTGTTTCCCCCTCGTCATTGTTTAGTCATGTCGGTACTTACAATTAACATCGTTTTTTTCTGTGTGGGGACAAGCTATATCGCATTGTGTTGTGTCTAGTAGGCTAGGCCTAGAAAAGAACGCTCGAGGCAGGCATTGATCATGACAGAGAAACGTCGTCATCATCATCATCATGTTTTATTCAATAGGAAGACGTAACAAGTTCATACTTACTCTTATGGGGAAGTGTGCAAATTAGCATTTGCGCTCGTAGGAATTTTCTTCTACTTCTTTCTCATCTAGGCATCTGCATGACATGACAAGATAATAGGATGTGGGGGAACCAGTTAAATAAATAAGTAAGCTATTTTATGTGATTTATGGGAAGTTAATAGGAGTTTTTAAAATTCGCTTCTGAAAAAAAAAATCTCGGAATCCAGCGCATAGAGATGTGACTTTGGCGGGCACGCTGAATACTTAGTTAGTAAAGTACCGCAGCTGCATAATCATTTTCATGGTTTTCATGTTCACTTGTCAATGTCAAAAGAAATTCGTGCTTAGTGTGCGCAGTTATAAATACTGAAAATTGCCATGCCATGGGAAAGTAGGTCAGATAAATATCATTTTTCATCGGCTTCCGTTCTCCTCGCATAGAAAAAAAAACATTATGCAGTCAGAGTGTCGGGCAAATGGAAATGATAGATAGAATCCTCGTCGGACTCTCAATTCAAATGATAAATATATTAGGAGTGAATACGTTAATTTGTTTTCTCGGAACTTTCGCATTTGTCCAACTTGTTGCATGATCATATTTTTTCGGCGCCGTAATAGGAACCCACAGCAAAGTTTAACTTCCAGTCTACGTTGAATGTAATAAAAGTGTCATGTATCAATAAAACAAAGCTGAATGAGTATCATCATCATGAAACAATAATAGTGGTGAATACACGGAGCACACGCATTGTTATTCTCTGTCCATGCCCACGAGGTTCCATTTTCATTTGCTACTTACTCACTCATTCCTTTGCCACTCGGCGTTGAATTGTCCTACAAATGGTTCATTTTTTTGTCATGTCCCGTTACATGGGATGATGCAAAAAATAGTCGGATTAGTAGGATTAGGCTCCGCGCACGTAAGTACTAAGTACGCATATTTACCCATTCCATTCTCTCAATGATCATTATTTATTTCTCGGGAACGGATTAGTGGCCCTCTTTGAAACAAACTGAATAAATGATCGATTCAAATAAAGAGGATCATGAGGAGAATGACAAACTACGTAGGGATTTGACCGATCGATTGATCGACGATGGTGATTACGGCTTGACAACAATCGAGCACGAGCGTGTCGAAACGAATGACATGCGATGTTTTGTTTCAAGCAATCATCAGTCCTAAAAAAGGATCATTGACAACGCCATTTCAAAAATATCATTGATGGAACAACACCACACACTTCAAACGGTTTCGGATACAAACAAAAGACTCGCCTGTGCTTGATTCAGAGAGGAAGAAAAAGGAGGTGAAGCAATTCGTTGCATCAAAAAGCCCGCACCATCATAATCATCATCATCAACATCTCATTTTCGTTCAGGGTGTATCTCATTTTTTATTCGTGATTATCGTACTTGAATCATGTAACAGCAGCGAGCAATGACTGTAGTACGGAGAAAGATTCCTGAGGTCAGTCGAAGACTCTGCTTCCTAAAACATCTTTATTCAACCTCACACCCACAGGCACCACACCACACACCTCTCTTCTACTAAATACTTACATATTTACCATACAGGCTTTTACAGAGCCGATAAGTAATGTTGAGCCGAGTTCACCATTCCAATTCCATTCCATTTGACTTTGACATTGACTCCTTGACTTAGTAATGGAAAGCGAGCAAGACCAAACACAGAGTTCTACTCTAGCTAATTACCAAATATGAACGTTATTACGTTGTTACAGCTCGCTCGCGCAAAACATTCGTTTCCATGTTTATCCTTAACCATACATTAGCAATAAACAGTAATTAATTTTCAGTATGATCACCATACTAATATCCATATTATCATTGAGTGATTAAAACATTTCCATAAGTGAGCATCAGTCTAAGCCATAGAATTCCATAATGTAAAGCAAATATTTGTGTATTTTTTCGCTTCTTCTGTTTTACCCATGATAATGAAAATCGATCACAGCATTGATACGAACAGGTTGTCTGCTCTACAGCGGAATATAAAGTTAAGTGGGGGATTTGATCAGTGATCTTCAGACGATTGGATTGGGTTCTGGATTGGATGGGGATTATCATTCTCTGTCAAGATCATTCTATTTATTTTTCTGGTGAACAACAACTTCACTCACTCCCAAGGGTTAAGGACGCTGTTTCCTACAGGCGAGGAAGGCTTCGTATTATTAATAATGCTGAACGTGCAATTTTTCCACGGCACACCACACCAAACTCCCAACAACAATAATCATCTTCAATCTGTGCAGGAGGGGAATAAAGTATCGCTCAATCCTTTCAGTTCCAAACCAATCCAATCCAAAATCATATTTATTTTTATCCATGTGCCAGTATCATAATAACAATACTTGATGATGATGAAACCCTCGCACACTCTCACACACATTTTTTTTGCTTGGTTGCTGGCAAACACCTCACACAACCTTCTGACCATTCAGCCAGCTTAGCTTCTCACCTTGACTTTGATAATGACTTTGGTGTTAATGAAAACGGCTTCGTCGACTCTGAAGGCCTCTCGCTCAACCCATTATAACTGCCGAGTATAGAAAAGTCATTGTGACGTGCGCTTTTCTCATTCTATTAAAAAATGCTGGCACGCATAGGATTAACCATATTACCAGAGGAAAAAGGCTGAAGTGAATTGCCAGCCACAAATAGATAGCAATAATAATAACATAATGTCAGCGGATCTCGTGTATACAGAAATGGCAAAAAAAGTTTTTTTTTGCATCTCCTCACTAGGTAGCCCAATTCCTTTCCAAGAAGTATTTTTTGCTCCTTAGGGAAAAAATGCGTAGAAGTTATGGCTTGATATGATATGAGTATGGAACACCCACAGGATTTTTGTGTGTGGTGCGTGCGCATTAAAGTTTAACTGTTCTTTACGCACGCACCTCACCGATTTTTTGTTGTAGTCCAAACTCGATTTTTTGTAAGCTCGAGTCATCGTCTTAACCAGCAGTAAAAAATGTGATGGCGTTGCTCTGGAATTTTTTTGGGGATGATGATGATGATGTTACGATACCTACTCATACCAGAACATGAGTAAGTAAGCATATTTTTAACCTTGCGTCCTTCCACCTCTTAAAGATATTGCGTTATATTGGTCCACTCATCATATATTCCATCCTGCCCACTTTACCAAGCCCTTCCTCGTCGTGATCACTCATAGAGCAATCACCGCCATCATGGTGAAGAGATCTCTTGGAATGTTCTCAAAATAAATAAATTCATATCCGTTTTTTTGTTTTTTTTTGGAATGGACTGAACTTTAAGGAGAGTTATGTAAATTTATGACTGGTAACATAAGCAACAAAGCTCTTTAATTAACGGTGAAGAAATCTCGAAGCACATTCATCTTGAACTTCGTGTAAATACAATGACAAGGCTACATTGATATGGAAAATGGATTAGTGGATCGAGATGCGGCTGAACCACGTTTCGCGCGTGATCTCCCCAAGATGATGATGATGATGGTTGATTGATCTGAGAACATGAGTTCATAGATGGAAGACAGGATGGTGTGGAAGGTTCGTTCTGCAGAAAAATGCAAATGAAAGGGATGAGTAACCGGAAGATACTTGAAAAAAATGTTGCATGTTAAACAACTATAATAATCTCTCGTAGGCTGTAGACTAGGCAGTTATGATGATAATTTGAGAGCGAGTGGTAGAGTGGTGGACTACTTACTCTGTAGAAAAAAATGCAATGAGCCAAGGAGAATAAAGATTATTATATTCTGAGGGTCATTGGATTTTTGTTTGGACTGGGCTGCATAAAAACACAGCAACAATATTTTGACTTCACTTTCTGGCTCGATGCGATGTTTATACTTGGTTAGATCCGTCTTGCAAAAATAATTCGCGACTTTTTTTCGTATCGTGTCGTATGCTCACTTGGTCGTGCCTATTCCGCTGCGGAACAAAAAAATATATCTTATTACTTATGGAGTGGACTTTTAGGTGCATTGATTTTATTATGCTGGGAAAATATATTTCCGAGCTCCAGTCTCGCTTTCAAAGAAGGTCAGCAACAACAATAACACAGTCTATTTCGAGTGCATTTCGCTTGTTTCCGTCACATGCACAGGATTTTGTGTAGGGGAGTTTTTGCAAGCCTTGCTAGCTAGCTCACGTTGCATTTTAAAATCGAAGCGAATGCGGCGGATTTAACCTCTGCTTCGGGCTATTGTTCTCTCTGATCGTGAGCTCACCAGCTCACGTTTTTTCGGAGTTGCCCAAGTCCTTGAATTGATCGTGTTTCCTTGACTGGCTGGAAAACTGTAATTTTGCTAAAAATCTATGTAATTCTGGGAGGATAAAAAACTTTTTTTTTTCAAATGATGTTTTCTTGTTTTGCAATGTTGGCCTGGAAAATCTATTATAGTGAATTCCCTCTTGTCTGCCACTCGAGGACAAATCTAGAGCTTTTCGTAGGATGGAAGGAAAATGGTTTGGATTGGGAAACACTTTAATTGATTTAGTATTACTAACGGAATAACTGGTGAGATCACTTAACTCGCTCGCTCCATCACTCCCTAATCAATGCAGTTTTGCAATAGATCACCCCAGACAAGGTTGCCTTTTGTTTGATGACCTTTGATCCACCTCTGCAGGAGCTTTATCAAATCCCATAGATAGAGCATCCCGGTCCGTGCCATGCAAGCCTTCTTCATTCAGTGGATTTGATTTCGTTTATGGAAAAAAGTGCGATTAGATCATGATATTGAGGATGATAATGTTTTAGAAAATAAAGTTGAACTTTGTCACGAATTACTTAAGAGGCGAGATGATGATAAAAGTAAGCTGCTGACTGGCTGCCTGCCTGGTTGACTCGCTTACGGTGTCATGCCTTCGCATCTTTATATTCATTAAGGTCTCCTCACTAAAATTAGACTCGCTGTAGAGGATCAAATCAATCCAGATTATTCTCCTGCTATCATCATCGTCGTCGTCTTCGTAAACACAGTCATAACAAAAACACCCAACAGGAAAAAAAATCTGGTGTGGAATGGTATAAAAAACTGCAAGGCTAGCATATTTCAGCGACATTCCATTGATGAACCACATCATCATCATCATCACTATCGTCTTTGTCAGAAGTCCTTGCTACAGTCTCTCTTTTTGTGAGCT